>JAJOOR010008330.1:0-27049 GCA_036250505.1 Solanum acaule | reverse complement strand
TATAACAATACATGTAATTTTAAGGACTTCATAACATCATAATCGAATTCAGAACAATTATTTCATTAAACTATATAAGAAATTAGAATTACCTTTTTGTAAAACTTAATTCCAACAAAAGAAACCGCTATAATCTACTGATTTCCAAAGTTAATTATAATTAACTTTAAGGAGCCACGAACTTGAATCCACGAACAAAAATCTTTCTGACTTAAAGTGTATTGCTTTTTTTTTTTTTTGTCTACACTGTTATCGTATAACTCATCCTTCTGACGATTATGATGGTGGTATATATATAGGATACGTTTCTCTTTCTCATATACGTGGGGGCGTGGGTCTCTTTTTTTGTTTCTCATTTATTTTTTAGTCGTGTATGTATAGGGGTGTCTGTTAGTTTAGTTTTTTTGTGGGGATATAGTAGTATAGGGGCGAGTATATGGGAGTGGTGGGGTATGGAAAGTTAGATTACTTAGGTTAGTTTCACTTTACTTTTAGTTTTATTTTAGTTTTAAGAGAATAATAATTAACTATATAAAAAGCTAATTAGAAAAAGTCAAATAGCTATTAAATAAATAAAAAATTAAATAAATACTAGCTTATTTATAAAAAACTTAATTTTAAAATAATATAGATTTTTTATAATCTTTCATTCCTTTTTAAACAATTGAAAATAAAACTTACCTTAAAAAGTGATTCTATTTTTGTTGTTTTCAAATCTTTTAAAAATAAACTTAATAAAATAAGATAAAAGTCAAAATATTTAGTTTATATTTATAAAAAATATTTCAGCTCTAAAAATGGTATAAAATTTTAGGTTCGGTAAAAAATTACATGTCTACAAGTATTATCTGTTCATATGACTTCTGCAAGGAGGAGCTTCAATGAGGTAATAGACTATGTTAAGAAAGTGGAGGGGGTGAGGCGAGACGGTCAATCTAAGGCATGGGCGAAAAAGGGCCAAGAACTTAGGTAACTTTCAAGGTTCTTATTCCAAGAGGTCCGGAAGGCCAACGCTTGCAGCCAAGCCAATTCAATTTGCCATGCCCACCTCTGCAGATAGATACTCGGAAACTCCATCTCATAATTTTCAGGATAACTAGGGAGTCGCGCCTTCGACAGGCGACAGACTGTCTTTTGATCGTACTTGTTACAACTGTGGAGAACCTGGGCATATGAGGAGAGATTGTCCCTACCCACGTGTATTAGATTCCGCGCAACAGCAGTCTAGAATAGTGGTACCCGCGGGGAAGGCAAAATGGTCTGATAGGCCCTTATACTTGAGTCGGATTGTAAACTGGACCCTTCTAGTTACGACATTGTCAACTGAACACTTAAACTCAATAAAACGCAATATTTTAAACATTTTTCTCACTTGATCAGGGTGCATGTAAATATAACCAAATACAAAAAAAATTAAAAATGCTATTTTTTACTTTCTCTCTCGTTGTAGCCCTTTCCCCATCCCATTTCTCATCTGATCTCACCTCCAGCGCCTCTCCCAACCAAATTTAAACCTATCTTTCATTGTTTAGCAATGACGATGATATTTATCTCGTTCACCTCCGGTGAAGAGTTGAAATCGAGTAAATGGACTAGTATCAGAATGATTTCTTAAGCTACTGCAATCAATACGTTCTTGTCATCTTTCAGTAACATCCCAAGATACGAGTCCAATATCGAGTTCTTCGACTCAGTCGTTTCGATCTAAAACCGAGTTATCAGGTTCCTCGATTCAACATGTATAGTCTTGTAATTCGAGTTTTCAATTTTAAAGAGAAGTTTCCAATTTGAATTTTCAAATTAAAAGCTTAAAATCATGTAACCCATTCTCAAATCAAAGACAAATAAATAAGAAATAGATTTGAAGATTTATTTCTTTTTTATTTCATATAACCATTTTTGTTCAATGAGAAATTTTTTTCTTCTTCAGTTTCAATGAGTAATTTATACGATGAGAAATCTACTGGCGGCGGACCTAATTATCCTAATTATTTTTATTTACAGAAAATCAGAAGAGGGAAGGAATATTTTAATTTTTCCTTTTTTAAAAGAAAATTTCTAATTATATGTGTATTTCTAGTCGTTCACGCTCTTAATTCGCATGTAAATCACGCACTTTTCCAACTCAGCAATTTTATTGTCACATAAGTTTGGTCAATGGTCAGAAGGGTTTAAAATATTGTGTTTCAATGAGTTTAAGTGTCTAGTTGACAAAATTATGAGTAAAAGGGTCCAGTTTACAATCCGACCCAAGTATAAGGGCCTATCAGACCATTTTGCCCGCGGGGAATGGTAATAATGGTAGAGGGCGTCAACAAAGTGGCCGAGGAGGTAATCAACGAGGCTCTGGAGGTAGAGGAAATGGTAATGCAGGCAGGGGTAATGCGCAACCAGGCAGGAAAGTGATTCGTCAAAATGATAGGGCTCAATGTTATGCCTTTCCATGTAAGAATGAGGCAGAGGCATCTGACGTGGTGATCATCGGTACTATTCTTTTTTGTGATCGGATGACTAATGTGTTATTTGATCCAGATTCTACTTATTCTTATGCATATGTGCGATTTGCCTCAGAGTTTGATATGATTTGTGATATACGTGATGCCTCTATCCATGTTTTTACCCCAGTTGGAGAGTCAATCATAGTCGCCCATGTCTATCGTGCTTGTCTTATTTTGTTTATGGGTTTTCAGACTTGGTCTGATTTGGTGATTTTGGATATGACTGACTTTGACATAATCTTAGGTATGACTTGGTTGTCCCCCTATTGTGCCGTACTTAATTGTAATACTAAGTCTGTAACTCTAGAAATTCTGGGAAGGGAAAAATTAGAGTGAGAAGGGGTGTACAAGCCTAAGCGAACTAAGATCATAGCCTTCATTCGGGCTAAGAAATTGATAGGGCAGGGTTGTTTGGCTTATTTGGCTCATACTAGGGATATTGAGATTGAGGCTTCATCTATTGGGTCTATTCCGGTGGTGTCAGAAGTTATAGAATTGTTTCCTAATGATTTGCCAGATATGCCTCCGGATAGAGATATAGATTTTTGGATTAATTTAGAGCCTGGTAGCGTCCCATTTCTCTCCCTCCATATCGCATGGCTCTGGCAGAATTAAGAGAGCTTAAGGCTCAAATCTAAGAACTTCTTGATAAGAGATTTATTCGTCCTAGTGCTTCCCCTTGGGGTGCTCCAGTTTTGTTTGTTAAGAAGAAGGATGGTAGTATAAAAATGTGTATAGATTACCGACAATTGAATAAGATCACAATTCGAAACAAGTATCCCTTGCTTCGAATAGATGGTATTTTTGACCAATTGCAAGGTGCATCAATTTTCTCTAAAATTGATCTAAAGTCTGGCTACCATCAATTGAAAATTAGGCTTGAGGATGTGCCCAAGACGCGTTTAGAACCCGTTATGGGCACTATGAGTTTTTGGTCATGTCTTTTGGTTTGACCAATGCGCCTACAACTTTCATGAGTTTTGATTCGTTTGTTATAGTATTTATTGATGATATTTTGATCTATTCGAAACGTGAGAAAAAACATGTCGACCATCTTCGTACTGTTTTGGGTGTTCTTGGAAAGCAAAAGTTATATGCTAAATTTTTTAAGTGTAAATTTTGGTTGAAATCGGTTGCATTTTTGGGGAATTTAGTTTCAAAAGAAAGGGTAATGGTAGATCCTCAAAAGATTAAGGCGGTTAAGAATTGGGTTCGACCAAGTTCTATGACTGAAGTTAGGAGTTTTGTGGGGCTCGCTAGCTATTATCGTCGATTTGTGAAGAACTTTGCTTCTATTGCCACTCACTTGACTAATTTGACCAAAAAAGAGATACCATTTGAATGAACTGAAAAATGTGAGGAGAGCTTCCAAAAGCTCAAGACTTTCTTAACCACCGCACCTATTCTAGTGTTACCGGTGGAAGGTAAGGATTTTAAAGTTTATTGTGATATTTCTCATTTTGGGTTGGGGGCGGTGTTAATGCAGGATAAGAATGTTATAGCCTATGTGTCATGTCAATTGAAGGTGCATGAGAGAAATTATCCAACACATGATTTGGAGTTGGCAGAGGTAGTATTTGCTCTTAAGATCTGGCGACATTACATCTATGGTGTTAAATGTGAGGTATTTACTGATCATTGTAGTTTGCAACATGTGTTCACTCAAAAGAATCTGAATTTGAGACAGCGAAGGTGGATGGAGTTACTTAAAGATTATGATATCACCATTCAATACCATCCGGGTAAGGCTAATGTAGTGGCAAACTCTTTGAGTCGGAAGGCGGTGAGTATGAGTAGTTTAGCTTGCCTAAGTGTAACCAAGGAACCTTTGGCTAAGGAAATTCAGACCTTAGAGTCTAAGTTCATGCAGTTGGGCATATCAGAAAGATTTGGGGTGTTAGCTAGCATTGAAATGAGGGCCACATTCATTGAAGAGATCAAGGCCAACAATTTGAGGATGAGAATTTGGAGAAGCTTAGAAAGAAGACTGTGAATGGTAAGGCACAAGAGACCACTTTTGATACAGATGGTGTGCTCAATTTTAAAGAGAGAATATGTGTTCCTAGAGTAGATGACTTGATTGAGAAATTGTTGGCAGAGTCTCATGGTTCGTAATATTCTATTCATCTAGGTGTGACCAAGATGTATCGAGATTTGAAGCGAATTTATTGGTGGCCGGGAATAAAGAAGGATATAGCGGAGTTTGTGGCGAAGTGTCCAAATTGTCAACAAGTGAAATATGAACATCAAAGGCCTACATGTTTGCTTCAAAGAATGCCACTTCCGGAATGGAAGTGGGAAGTGGTAGCCATGGATTTTGTGGTTGGTCTTCCTAAGACTTTGGGGAAGTTTGATTCTATTTGGGTAGTGGTTAATAGATTGACCAAGTCAGCCCATTTTATTTCGATAAGAATATGTTATAATGTTGAACAATTGGCTAAGGTGTATGTGAAACAGATAGTGAGGTTGCATGGGGTGCCCCTCTCTATCATCTCAGACCGTGGTACCCAATTCACATCCAAGTTTTGGAGGAAATTGCTTGATGAATTAGGCATACAACTCACTTTTAGTACAGCCTTCCATCCACAGACAGACGGACAGTCAGAGAGGACTATTCAAGTATTAGAAGACATGTTGAGGGCATGTGCGCTTGATTTTGGAGGGCATTGGGATAAATTCATACCTTTGTGTGAGTTCTCCTATAATAATAGTTATCACTCCAGTATAGATATGGCACCATTTGAGGCATAGGATGGTTTGAGGTTGTAGATGTGAAACCATTGGAGGTTGATTTAGTGAAGGATGCTCAAGATAAGGTTAGGAGTATTCAAGCTAAGCTTTTAGCAGCCCAATTATTTGTCGATTCAGGTACTACTTCATTCCTTCCTTAGCCTATTTTCCTAAGTTTTGTCATATGTGGACGAAAGATGGGTAAATTGGTATCTATTGTAACGACATGTTCCTGTCGTTATAGAAATGCCAACGGGGAAAAATTTGGGGCTGGAAAACTTTTTCGTAGTATCTTGAAATTTCCCAACCTAGTCCTGATTTGGACGAAATCGGAGTCTTTGAGGTGTAGGGAAATATGGTAACAATCAGGTGAAGTATTTGTGTTTTTGATTTCATAAGGGGATAGATAACTCGTTAAGAAATTCGTACTACTTACGAAATTGAATTCGGGCGAGTAGAACTCCCGAAATTAATCTTAGCATAAAGGGTATTTTCTGAGCGTCGTGGGTTAGAGGTGTGTTGTGAAATGAGAATTTTGGAATTCTTTAATTAGCTCACTGTCTCGAGTAACCCGTTTTGGCGCTGGGTTTTGCCGCTCTGGTGTGGCCGCTACAGCGGGGTGATGGCCGTTGTGGCGGGCTTGACGCGACTTAAGGTCGTTAATAAACCCCTAAACGACCTTATTTGGCACATTTCGATTTTTAGAGCTAAGGAACGAACCCCATGCGACTCCTACTCATTTTTCACCATTCTTGAGGCTAAAGGTAAGTTTTTCACTCCCCGAATCCATTTTTCGATCCGTAGAACGTAATAGGATGGGTGAATATTTATGGGGGAACGTTTTATTATAGATTCTATTGTGGAAACAACCCTAATTTGGATAATTAGGATCATGGATTTGATCTAGGGTTCATAGAATTGTTAGTAATTCGGGTAATTAGTAATTGTTTATTGATTCTCGTATTCTATTGATAGTTTGTAGACCAAGAACAAGCGGAACAAATCCGAAAACGGAAGGATCAAGTTTCTTAGGGTTTCAAGCTTGTTTTGAGGTAGGTGATGGTTGTGATTCTATGATTGTGTGATGTATGTTTGTTCTTACTTTATTATGATACTTGTATATGTATGAATGTTGCAATGTTGATCACACTTGTTATAAATGAGATAGATGAATGTTGATTGCCATGAAATCATGACTTAAATGTATGGTCTTAGGAATTTTCCTATTAATTTCTCAACTTAGATTTCGATATAAAAGGATCCCCTGAAATAGGGGATTGGTTGATCGGGAAGCTCAGGCAGGAGTAAGACATTCCATGCAAATCTTTCTGATCCGCTAGCGGGTGGTCCTCTCCTTAGAGTCAAGTGGCTTTCAGCTCATCTCAAATCCCATTTTTTCATCGACAATTAGGGTGAATTCTAAGGTTCCTTATTCCGGTTATAAAGCGAAAGAAGAGGGAGAATGGGCACAGCCCCACTAGCAGCCCGCATTTCCGACCCAAAAGGAATGGAAAATGAAAGAAGAAAATGATATACTTGTTATTGTGATTGTGGTGAGTTGAATGGATCGGTTGTCACGTTCCGGCATAACTAACTTGGATCAGTTGCCATGTTTCAGCGTAACTATGGGATCGGTTGCCACGTTCCAGCATAACTATGGGATCGATTGCCACATTCCGACATAATTATAGGATCAGATACCACGTTCAGGTATGCTAACTGTTTGGGTTTGGGTTCCAAGAGAGGGCCAATGATTTGATATAAAATGTGATGTTGTTCGTTGTTCGTAAATGTTGATAATATTGTATATGTTGATATATATGCATGTGATTATAATGTTGTCTTGACTTGCTTATGTTGCACGTAGTGGGATAGCAGTGTGATCCTACCAGTACACTATGGTTGTGTACTGATACTGCACTTGCTCTTATTTTTGTTGAGTACAGGGCATCTTCAAGCGGCTACTGACAGACCTCGCTTAGGAGATCAGTGATCGTTCGAATTCAAGGGTGAGCCAAATTCTTTCGGGCTGCCATGGGTTCTCTTTCGTCTATGTCCACCATTTTCAGACTTAGACATTTGTTCTAGTTAGTGGAATAGTTCATTAGATTAGGGTTGCATCCCTTCTTGTTTAGACTTGTTGAACCTTAGATGTTTTGGTATATTGACTTTCAGGTTCTAGGTTATTTCTTCCGCATTGTTTAGTTCTTGTTAGACTTTTGTTGGAGTTTATGGGAACTCCCTATTTATTTCCTTAGCATTTAACTTGCTTTTGTAACTTAAATGCCTTAGTTTTGGTTTAGTTGCTTGGTTTGGGTTGTAGTAGTGGTTCTCCCACCGGAGAGTTAGTGTGGGTATCAATCACGACAATTTGGGTCGTGACAAGGGGATAGAGCTTCATTTTGGTCTGTTTTGAGTTATGGCTCTACAGCTTCAGGGGAGTTAGCAGAAAGAGCGGTAGGTTGGTCATTGTTAGCCTGAAACCTAACCACTGGATTCTCCGACTTCTTCAAAGTTAACATGCAAGATGTAAGAATAGAATTATTAGTTGATTGTGGATGTTCTAAGTATTGTAATATGTTAGTTGAGTTCGTTTCAATTTCTATGGGCATTAGATTGTGGATTATAGCTAAAGTTAGACCATTGAGAAAAGCTTTCGATTCTATCATGGCATGATTGTGCCCCTAGCTCCTTTTGTAGAATCTCACCATCCAATTTCCATAAGCATCTCTAATAAGGGCATCAATTCCCCCTCGTCCTTCGTGTTTAGAGGAACCGTCAGTATTTAACTTATACGATCCATTTGGGGAAAGTAATCACTTGATATGAACAGTGGTGGAAGCGATATGGTTAGTAGGAGTTTGAGTGTGGCATATATATTTCATTGTTCTGTTTTTTTACTAAAGATGCTAACAGAAAGGCAGACTCACCATTGTGAATATTGTAATTTCTGTTTAACCATATGTGCCACAAGACAAAGGGTAGTAAGTCAATCCAATGATAAAGGTATTCAGTGGTCAGAAGGTTCAAACCTTTGAGGGAGTGGTCATGTTGGAATAATAACTAGGAATCTAGGATATATTAATGCCTAGATATAACTAGTGGTCACTTTAATGATTTTGAATTGGGTTAGATGTTGAAAATATCAATTTTATGCGTGACTTGATTATTTTATAAGTATCTGTTACTTTTTAATCAATATAAACATCAAATAATTTTATTATCTAAAAACTTGTTTTCGTTTATTGAGATTTTAATCCAAATTTCTATGATTTTTTTTTTTATCCATTACGATCATTCACCTAGTCAAGAATATGGAATAACTCCCTATTTTGTATTTTATATGTAATACTGCCTATTAACATTAATTAGAGTTTTGTGAGATCGCACATTTATACTTATATCAATCCTTTTTATTTTGTATTATCTCAAATATAGTTTAGAATTTCTATGAATTTGAGCTTAGAAAGATAATTTTATTTGGTTAAAAAAAAAATGATATCAACTATGATATATCGTTGATTTTCTATAGTATATTATATATTTTTTATTAGTAACGATAAGGTAAGCCAAATCCTTGAATAATAGAGAGAAGTCAATTAACTAAAGTACACATTATATTTATATGGTCTTGTTTTATTACTGAACTATCAAAAAGGACCTAAAAATTCATATAAAAAATAAAGTAATTACTACCCAATTTAACAATGATGGATGGGACTATCATTAGGGGTGTGTATCGGTCGGTTCGGTTCGATTTTAAGTATTATCGATTCGGTTTGTCGGTTTTCAATTTCAAAATATATTAAATCGATAACCAAACCAATAAGATATTTGTTATCGATTTTCGATTTTCGATTTAACCAATAAGAAAATCTTTTAGAACAAATATATGACTTGTCCAACAATTTAACGCGAAATATAAAAGAGAGAAATCTAATTACTCATTGAGTACAAAAATTCTACTTAGTGTAGTAAAAGTATAGAAAATACTCACAATTCCCAACCATAGTCGTTGCCTAACCCTTGCCGTCATCGTTTTTAGTTCTTTAGGTTTTTGACGTTGTGAACCTAAAGACTAAAGTAATACTAAAACCTAAAGGGTAAATTCAGAGAACGGAGTTAATTAAGTAGTGTTAATTGTGTAGGGTCCTTATAGTTATAGTTTAATATAGTGATTATATTAATATTTTTGTTTGATATTTGTGTATGACTAAAAATTAAAATAGTAAATTAATTCTTAATGGGTTATCGGTTACGTTAACCCAATAACCCAATATTAAAAAGGGAAAATTGTATGAAATAACAAACTATTAATTCAAATTAAATGTTATAGCCATAGTTTATTATATTTGTAATTCGCAGCAAACATCCCATTTTTTTGTCATCTGATTCGGTATACAATTAGTCATTTTCGGTATACAATTAGTCATTTTATACATTTCAGTATATAATGTATAAAATGTGTTTGTGTTTGTGTTTGTATAAAGCGAGAGAAAAGTGTATATACAAATACAAATACATATATTTTCATCTTATACACTTATAATTATACAAATACAAATACATATATTTTTGTCCTATACACTTATAATTATACAAATACAAATCGTATTATACAAATTACAATGTATAAATGAATTTATACAAAATTGAATAATTTGTATAAAATTGGATGTATCTAGCGAATTATACAAATCAAAAGCTCCATAGCAAACATAAAATTTGTTATGGAGCGCAATTATGCAAACTATAGCTATAACATACAAATATGATTTTTATGTTTGTTATATGTGAAAGTTGCTCTATTAAAAAACCAATGTCGAACCGATAACTCAATAAATATTTTTTACAAAATCATTAAATAACCGTTAACTCAATAACACTTTTTCGATTCGGTTTATCGATCGGTTCGGTTTTTGCACACCCCTAACTATCACCAAATAAGTTTAGTTAAACTATAAAAAAAAATCACTTATTTGATGTCAATTAATACCTTTTCCTTCTTGATAGTCACATTAAAATTTAATTATTCATATGAAATCATACTTCATATGTTATTCCATATGATGGTTACACACCAATGAATAATACCACATAATTATTTTTTCCCTCGCATATTATATGTTCCTCGTATAAATTTATTGAGATTATTTATTTAAGAAGAACTTTTACAAATAGCCACTATAATAAACTTAATTATGCTCCATAGATATAATTTGCATATTTACGGGTTGTAGCTATAGTTTAAGCTGCCTCATTTGTATAATTCGCGGATTTGTATAATTCGTAGGTTTGTATAATTCGCGGGTACATTTGTATAATTCAGTTATTTTTGTATAAACTCGAAATAATGAATTTATACAATTACAAACATCAGAAGTGCAAATAGTTATACAAATTATATTATGCAAATTCTGAATTATACAAAAGTTATACAAATTCTAAATTATACAAATGTGCGAATTATACAAATGCGCGAATTATACAAAACTAAAAAGCGGAGCTGTGTAATTATAACTAAAAGTAAGCCGTAAATTGTAATTAAGGTAAACTATAGCTATATTAAGTAATTAACTAGTATATGTTTGCTTATACGCATAATTTTCCCTTTATTTAATTGGTTTCCACCCGTATGTCAAAATATTATGATGGAAGTTGAAACGATTTTGGCCAAGCAAAATCTATCTATTTGATTGGTGTCCCGGACAAAAAAAACACTCACCAACATAATAAAGAATGAAAAATAAAAAATAAAAGTATAAATTTGTACATAGTTTCATTTTGTTTTAAATAGATTTTTTTGGAAGGTTAAAACGACAAAGTTGATAAAATAATTTATATACTCCATATTTTGAAGCAAATGAATTTAAACTTATTATCATTCACATTTTCTATATTCCATATGATATAATAAATCACAAATATGTTTCGGACAATTAATTAAGTATCATAATTAGTTGCTCGTTACTAGGTTATGATTTTAAACATACTACTCTGTTAGTTAGTTTTATTTTCGCTTTCAATTGTAGGAGTTTAAATGACCAGACAAATTATATCCTCAACGAATTAAAAATTTGAAGAAAAATAGCCATAAATAATTTTCTTATTATTAAAAAAATAAAATAGAACTTTCAAGACTCTACAAACTCAAATTGATGACATGTTCTGCCAAAAGCCACGAGATCTTTTCTGACCTACCAAAAAATATCTCTTTTTTTTTTCTCATCCCAAAAAAATTGATTTTTTTTCTTCCATTTCCTCATTTTATTTTATTTCCACAAAAGAAATTAGGCAATTAATTACCCTTTTTTCCTTTTACAATTTTTTCGGGCCTTAAAAATTCCGCGATGTGACAAATTAAACTATAATTACATTTTAAATTTTATAGCAAATACATAATATATATGTTGCTTTCAACGATACGATATGTATTAATACAATTTAGGAAAAGGGATAAATATACCCTGAACTATCGATCCAGATACCCTTCGTCATACTTTTGGGACATTGGTGCACATGCCGTCCAAAAATTAGAGCATATATGTACTTCACTCTAATGGAAGACTAAATAGGGAAAATTTTAATATCTGTTGATCTGATATTTAATAAATGTCGGATCGGTGGATAAGACTATGACACGTGTATGTCCGTTAGTATAAAGGGTATATATGTTTTAGTTTTTGGACGGTAGGGGCTCCAATATCCCAAAAGTATAATGGAGGGTATCTGCATACCATTTACGACAGTTCGGGGGTATGTCTATCCTTTTCCCTACAATTTATACTCATTTGATTGGAGGTGTGTAAAACTCAAACTGATCATTAAATTAAATAAGGGGAAAAGGACAAATATACCCCGAACTATCGTAAATGGTATGTAGATATCCTCCGTCATACTTTTGGGACATTGGTGCCCCTGCCGTCCAAAAACTAGAGCATATATACCCTTTATACTAACGGACATACACGTGTCATAATCTTATCCTCCGATCAGACATTTATTAAATATCGGATCGACGAATAAGATTGTGTCACGTGTCCCTATTTAGTTTTCCGTTAGAGTGAAGGGTATATATGCTCTAATTTTTGGACGGCAGGGGCACCAATGTCCAAAAATATAACGGAAGGTATCTGCATACCATTTACGATAGTTTGGGGGTATATTTGTCCTTTTTCCCATTAAATAAAAAGTATATGATATTAAGCTATTAGATTAACGGGGTTTTAATAGTTTTATAATTTTTTTTATTGAATTTTGATTTTTTAATATTGGGTTTTACCGAATAACCTAATAAGATTGTACTAATTTACTCATTTTCCCCGCATAAATATAGAGTAAATTTTAATATCAATATGTTACACATTTACTATTTAGCCTTCAATTCACTTGTCTATGTTCTTTTATTGGTAGCACTTATATAATCTTTTTCTATTAGTTAACACTATCTCTATTTTATAAGAGTATGTAAATTTACATTATTTTCTTGTCGCATCAAATTGTTGGAGAAATTATATTATTATTTTATGAATATTTTTTTATTTGTAAATCGAAAATTGAATCATTAAAGACCAAAACTTGATAAAAATATCTTATTAATTTAGTATAGTTAAAAATCAAAAACTAATTAACCAAATTAATAATACATAAAATCGATCTAAACCGATAGCTATATTTCATAATTACTTGCTAAATTATACTATTCGTGAAATTTTCTCAAAAAAAATGTGCACCCAGTATGGCCAACCCTCCCCTACCCCACCCAAAAGGCTTCACCACAAATCTGGCAAAACAGAAACCAAATTTCAAAAAGCATTCTGCTGAAGTTGAACTATTGGCTTTGCTATTCAATTCTTCCTGTGATTAGATAACTTCTCAATCTCATCTCTGTGAACTGTGGAAGAGAGAACTATGGCGTCTTTCTCAAACATCGGCGCCATTTGCAAAGTTCCATCAGCTCCCTCTCTTAGTAGCAGTAGTAGTATAGCTCTCTTTCCTACTACTTTACGCAGTTACAGTCATTCACAAGTCTCTCGCTCCCGGTCAGTATTCCTTGATTTAGCTCAACTTATAATGCTCTTTTATTCATGATTTGAAGTTTATGAGTTTTGAATTCTATTCCTTTAAGGTGTCGTATGGTATGCCGATTAAATCGGGGGTTAAAGTCCTGAGATTATAATTCCAAATTGGATATCAAGTATTATGCCTACAATAAAATTTATAATCATGTTTGGTTGATAGGATAAATTTATACCGTCAACCAAATGCAGTATAAATTTTGTTCAGCCTTAATCCTGGTATATCCCAAGTTATAGGATTCTAAATTAATAATTTATGTATATTTAGTTTATTTTTTATATAAATTCAAGGTTTGGATCGGTTCACCGAATCCATAACCGAAGAGCTAGCTCCGCTCCCAGTACTTTTTTGTGCTGTAATTTGTCTTGGGTGGTTGAAAAGAGCTTGCTGATTGAATAAGAATATGACAAACAAAAAATCACACTGATCAGGGAAAGATAAAGGAAATACTATTCAACACCTAACCTAATGGTGGTAATTTAGTTTCTTATAGAGTTATGGAGGTAGGCTTCTCATTTCTCAAATGTCACACCATTTATCTTGATGAAAACATTTATCGTTTGATCAGTTATTGTTACACACTCGAGAAATTAGATCTCTTGGTCACTTACAAAATGAATAGAACTCTCTCTGACCCAATTTATGGGAAGGTATTTAGAGTTGGTGGATCAAGACACTAAATTTTGACCGTGAATTCAGGTATAGATTCTTCAAATTCTAAAATAAAATTTACATATTTGAGAACTACATGAAGAGTACTACAACTCAACATAGCTAACAATATAAAAAAGAAAATTAAGAAGTTTGAGAAGATTATAGTCAAAGGGAAAATTGTTTGATTCCCCAAATAGTAACAACTTCATATAAAGTGGGATGGAGGGAGTATAAATGATCCACATAAAGTGTACATGACCATGCTGTTCCAAATCAATCAATCAATGAACTAAACTACCCCTCAATCTCAAATTAGTTGGGGATAGTCATTTCGCTCTTTTGAGGTCCATTTACCTTTAAGAGGATTCATTATGGCTATTCGGAATACTATTTTTTGGCTGGCTGTCAACATACAATAACCTTTTTCCTTTATCCGATCACGAGGTTTTGCAAAACTCACACATGTGGAGTTGGTTTTCAAAATCCTAACAAAGTTAAGTAATGCAGATAATACCATTAGAATTTCAGCTTTAAAAATAATAGACAAAGAAAACTAAGAATTATATCATCACGTCAGTGTATATGGGAATAAAAAAGTGATCATTCAGATTGTCAATTCTGTACCATTGAAAAATGTTGGCACATCATGTTCCGGGATGAACTTTTTTGATTTTTTAGCTCCATGTTAGGCATAGTTGATTTTCTTTCTTTCTTTTTTTCCACAGCACAAGCAAGATATGTACATCTGCACAGAAAACTATGTTCTTTGAAAGACTAAACTAGTTTTGTGAGAACCGGATTAAGGTTTAAAGTAAAACCGTATGTGCTGTATATCTAGCCTGACATGTTTGCAACGTTTCTCTTCTTTTTAGTTCTTGCCGACTTTGTATTAGAAACAGTTATGCCGAAGCTGTCAGAGGGAATCCTAACTCGGATGCAATTGATGTTGTAGCAGATGTTAAAACTGAACGAGTATTACTTCATGACTTGAGCATCTTCTTTTTCTCCTTTTGAGATCAAATCCATTTACAACTGTCGCAATAGCAACCAGATGTCATTCACTTTTTTTTTCAACAGATTGTAGTTATAGGAGGCAGCGGCTTTGTTGGCTCTGCAATATGCAAGGCTGCAGTGTCAGAGGGTATAGAAGTCATAAGTCTGAGCAGGTATTTGTAATACATGACTGTGCAGTTCAATAGGGATTTCAATTAATGAATGAATCTTTACTGATTGAATGTGATGGATCTTAAACATTTTCTGTTGGTTCATGAGGATCCATACAATTGCTCTATCCGGTTATGCTATTTTTACGTTTTATGGGTTCTCAAATTTTAGTATTTCCTACACAGGTCAGGGCGTCCCTCTAACTCAAACCCATGGGTAGATCAAGTCACTTGGATAACAGGCAGGTTCATTTCTTCATCATACACTTGAGTAGGTTGACAATGAATTCAAGTAAAAAATTAACATGGATGAAATCAATGTGGAATTTAATTTTCAGGCCCTTTTTCTGATGAAAGCCATTGTAGTTTATTGAGAATGGATAATAATGTTATTGATGAATGAATACCCCATATTTTTTTTTGGTTGGTGTGTGTGTGGGATGGATGTGCTTGCTGAAATAAGTATCTACTAAAGATAATTGAAGACTCTCTCGCCACACTAAATAACGGAAAGATATAATCTACTGAAGCTCCTCATGGCTTTGCAAGTCCAAAAGTGGGAAGCCATGTTGTGTCCTGCTGCTTTTACCTCAGGTGACAGGTACCTGCATACTCAGTGTTTATGTTTAATCCAATCAAGCTGAAAAGGAGACAATGGATGATCATTTTTGGCAGGCCAGATAAGAGGATCTGAAGGATAGTCAAGCAAAGTAACTTTTTCACTTGACAATTCTAGTCACTAGAAAAAAAATCGATTTACCCTTAAAGATGAATGGTGGGCAGAGTCTATTTTGCAACCATTTGAAAGACCAAATCTAATTCTCTATTATTCATGCTATGATCGAAGCCTAGAAGTCAAAACACGTTGTCAAAAACTGGATATTCAACCTTTGCCATAGTCCATAGGTGAAGATTTACAGAAGAGTTCTAAAGTTCCTTCAAATAATATGAATCCTGGACCAAACAAGAGCAAAGAATCTAGAAGTACTGGATTGTTTTGCCTAGTCTGGTTGCTATGGTCAATTGGTCATATGCAAACTTGAAAGAGGATTCCAGTTAAAACTACCTCTATCAGAAAAAAAGAAGAAGGAGATCCCCATTAAAAGTAACAGATGTTATCTGTGTTGGTGTAGTTTTGACTTTTGGCTAAAATCTTTTTCTGATAGTTTTCCATCCAATCCAGATTACTCATATGATCATCATATCATGCAGGAGATGTTTTCTATGCAAACTGGGATGAAATACTTATTGGGGCTACTGCAGTTGTTTCAACTTTAGGAGGTTTCGGTTCTGACGAGCAAATGCTTAGGATCAATGGTGAAGCTAATGTTGTGGCTGTCAATGCTGCTAAAGAATATGGTCAGTAGCTTTCGTTTTATTTATTTGAAGAAATCTGTAAGAATAAAGATAAGATTTGTTTTTTCAATGTCAAGTGATAAACTTTTTGTGGTTAATTTTTCCAGGGCCCATCTTCTCTATCTTATTTTTACTTTAACTTGCAATATATATAATGAATCAGATAAGTCATGCTTCCCTGTGATGAAGCATGAGGCATGGTTGACTCCATTATTTACTTTAGCTCAGAGCTAAAGATATATGTTGCTAGAGAAAATTGATGCTTAAATTTTTTAATGAGCAGAAAATTCTGTTCTTGTCACTTCTAAGCTATTGACGTTTACCAACTGAAGAAAAAGCTGGATCCATCCACAGATTGAAATAAAATGCTTGAGTACTTTTGGCGTAAATTGTAGGATATGCATGAAGTAACTGCTATTATAGATATTTTGCATTTCTCTTGCACTGGCTAGGTGCTGGTCTGTTTATTAATAAAACTTAGCTTACTTATCAAACAACTATTACTACCCCTTAATGTCAAACTAGTTGGGATTCGCTATGTAGAACTTCATGATCTATTTTGCTTCACCTAAACCTGTTTATCTAGTATTCAATAATTTGGGATTGTCTAAAACAGAGGTTCTCTACAGTTTGCAATTAATGGTATGGTATTGCTTTGATGTGTTTAAGAACAACCCTTATGGCAGGTTTAAACTAGTCATTTTGCACACCATGTTATCATTGTTCCCTTGTTTCTCCATAACTACTCATGCCAAGTGTTACATTATATCTTTTGTTATTTGCAGGGATCCCTAAGTTCATATTGATTTCTGTGCATGATTACAATCTACCATCATTCCTCCTTCAATCAGGTTACTTCATAGGGAAAAGAAAAGCAGAATCAGAAGTTTGTTCCAAATTCCCTAGCTCAGGTACTCTATTAGATGTTTACTTCTCATTGTTGGCACCGTGGCAATCTGAAGCTTACGGTTCTAAAAATTGTTCTTTGAAATTAGTATGTACAATAGCACCATGTCTGCAACAAGTTTGTAAATAAAAAGGGGAAGTGTTCAGCTTGTTGCTAACCCTGAACTAGTACAGCCACAATTTTTTTGTTACATACTTATATTTCTCACTGAAATGTAACAGGTGTGGTTCTTAGACCTGCCTTTATATACGGGAAGAGAAAGGTTGACGGCTTCGAGATCCCTCTAGATTTGATTGGAGAACCTCTTGAAAAGTTATTACGTGCAACAGAGAGCTTCACTAAACCATTGAAATCGTTGCCAGCATCTGATTTAGTTCTAGCCCCTCCTGTTAGCGTGGACGACGTTGCTTATGCAGTGATAAATGCTGTTAAGGATGACGACTGTTTTGGCATTTTTACGATCGACCAAATCAAAGAAGCAGCAGCAGGAGTTAAGGTGTAAAAAAAGGTTCACATCTAAAAGAAAAATGATAATATTGTAACAAAATTGTATATGTAGAACATGTATCCCGTCATATAAAACTCTTGCTTATGATATCCATAGTATAATGGACCTTTTGATACTAAAATAGCCTGTTTTCATCCTGTATTCGTAAGAAAAGCAAATCAACACTCCATCTTGCAAAACAACATGTGTTGGAAGTTATGGAGATTGAAATGATAGCATAATTGAATATTAGCTACTGTATTATCACTCATTGCCTATTACAGATTCATCAAATCTTGTCGAAGAGAGATGAACCTTTGAAATCATAAGATCCCAGTATCACGCTGAACACCTTGATTGATGAGAAAAGAATACTAGTACAACAAGACAATCACAACTGATGTTGTAATGTGAAATGCCTGCAAATTAACCAGGAAATTTAAAAATGATCTGAGAAAAATTAACATAAAGGAAAACAAAATTTTAGCGCGAGGCATGATGTGCAGGTTAAGCACATCATGAGTTGAATCTCACGGCAAACCAGAAGTCTGGTATTTAAGTGAAGGGTAGATTGCGGGTCCATTATCTATTTTGTTTCAAACCATGCTTTACATGTCTCATCTCTGGGTTGTGCTTGATTGAGATGCAATTTGAACCCAAGCAAACTCCTCCTTATAAGCTACATGTCCATCACACGAGGATTCGCAGGTGTACACAGCAATAGTAGCCCAATCAAGAGAATGCACATCATTTTCCACACCAAAATAATAGAGTATTTGTGGTAAAACCTGTAAGCGGCAGAAAAAAGAGCATGAATTGAAAATACTTTTCAGGCAACCAACAAATTAAGCTACAATTTCTACAAGACAGCCAGAGACATACAACTGCTTTTAGTGGTTTGAGAATCACCACTAGTTAGACTTGTAAGCAAAGCAAAAGCTTCATTATACCTGAAATTCGAAAGCCCTACGGCCGCCACAATAGGTGCACTTAGGGATGTCAGCCTTTGATGGCTGGCCACTTGAAGTTGGCCATAATGGTTTTGCTCCAGCATCTCTGTAATACCTATTTTCCAAGATAATGATCGAATCTCAGTGACAAGTCATGTGATCATAATTCTTTGGGAATAGCAAAGAAGGCGGCGGATGTCATTTATCTATGCACGCATAGTGTTTTTTCAAAATTAATAGAGTAGAAAAAAGCCGCAAGTACTTCAATCACCTTAATACTTGCTCAGGGGTACGAGATATCCTCTCCTGGAAAGATGCCCAACTCTTCTTGTCATCTCCCCCCTGTTGTAGAAACAATTATGTGAAGTTGAAAGTTATAGTCGATATATCCATCAACCACTAGAATAGCTCTGCATACCTCGAAGCTGTCTATAAGTGCCTCAATTGATTCATCCACTCGGCTTGAAGAAATCAATGAGTTCACTTGATCATTATCATCAGAAACTTTATCCTCACATTCATCAGTAATTGCAATCTCATATTCTGGCCAGAGACTCTTGTTTGCAACTGTTCGAGGATTAAAATCTCCATGAACTTCTCATGCACTGACATTCTAAATATATAACATTCTTACCATTTTTCTAGTATCATATCATTTAAGTAAGATTAATAGAACAAAGCATCGATTACCCTTACCTTCTTGCACCTCCCTAAGAGTCTTATTATTACTAGGTTCAGATGCATCCTGAGAAATGCTTGAGGGTAAGCAGCGTTGTTTATGACCTGATTTCCAATGAAAAGTCTGCAAATTGGATTCAGTTAGGAAAATTCCGTCCTAACAGAAAGGAGCAAACGAAGCATGGTACATGTTGCTGACCTGGTGTTTCTCCGAGCAGTAGTGTACTCTTCGGCAACCACCACAGACTTTATCTCCTTTCCACGTACCACACCAGCCACAGAGAACAGCTGAGAAATGAAAGACAAGATGTATTACAAAAAATACAGGACATTTATGTGTAAATATTTTTGGGTGATCAATTAATATGGAGTTGAAAGAAAAGGAAAGGCCAACGACTTCGATAGATAATCGCAAATACTTAATCAAATCAATTGTCAACTTGAGTCATTGACCAATGAAAAAAGTAGATCCTTCCAAGGAATTACCTCCAGGACTAGAAGGTTTATCTTTCCCATTGTTTCTTGGGGGTTCACTGGAGTAAAAAGAGTTATCACGGGGCAATTGGCAACGGAAGACCTTGACACTTGAAAAACACATTCAGTAATCCGAGTTAGATGAAAGGAAACATAAGCATGGTAGTTTATAGTCACACAACGAAATTCAATTGTGAAGAAGTACCTCCTGGATTGCTTGTCTTGGTTCCTTTTCCACTGCTCATGTTGATCTTTAAGGAGACAGGTCATTGATGTACACATGAAGAGGAATAAGATGCGGTGAAAAGTCGAATCCTTCTCCGTGAGTGGTGCGTAAACCTTAACAATAAGCAAAAAAAAAAAAAAAAGGAAAAACATCAATTCAGTTTCCTCTTTCCACTCTTCTTTTGCCACACTGGGAAAAACAAAAAAGAGGACAAATGGTAGAAAAGGAACCCTGCACACAAGTAGATGTAGAGCCCATATGATGCAGAAATAACTAATACATTATTGAAAAATAAGCAGCAAGTGAACTAATCAAGGTGAAGCGCCTGGACAACTTAAGGAGATGACTTTCTTTGGCAAGACAATAAACAAACAACTTGAGCATTCCCTGTAAATTGGATTATTGGAGAATGGGTGACTGAGAATCAAAAACCTAAGAGTCATAACAAATGCCTCTTGATGAATGGCTTTGGAGATTCAATATTGAGGAAAAATGCACTTTGGAAGAGAACCTTGGTTGGAGAAGTTCACTTTAGAGAACCCACGGTGCACCAAAATCTCTTAAGCACCTCATTGAACAGGATTATGGAAACAACATTCGAGGATATTGGAGTAAATTTGAGACAAATATTGTTTTCTCTTCCCGGTAATGGAAAGAGAATCAGATTTTGGGAAAATACATGGTAGGGCCACATCTGCTTAAAGACCAATTCTTGGACATATACAGTTTATTCCCCCACAACACAATGGAAAGAAAATTACAAAATTTAATTTAGCACAAGGTTGGAATCTCTTTCTGGGAAGGAGTTTGAATGATTGGGAAGGAGAAAGCTTAGGCTTTTTGCTTCAGATGCTAAACAGCGTAGTTTTGGATCACAACAAAGTTAACTCCGTCAGTTGGAAGAGACACTCCAAAGGACTTTATTCAGTCAAAAGTTGCTACACTATGATGGAATCTAACAAGTAACAACAGGGATATATGGACTTGGAAGATTTGGTTCAATAGATTAGAGCTCCTTTGAAGGTCTCTTGCTTTTCTTGGATTGTGATTAGGGAAGCTTGTCTCACTCAAATAAACCTTCAAACAGAGGGGTTTCAGCTTTGCAGAAGGTGTCCACTGTGTGGAGCAATTGAAGAAGATAGCCCCTTCTTTTTGCATTGCAGGGTCACAAGTCAATTATGGAGCATGTATTATGAAATTTCAGGCATTGGATCATGCATATCTCCATTACAAAGCTGCTGCAGTGCTGGAACAGAAAGGGGGTTGGGGCTTATACAAGAATTCTCAAAAGAGGAGGCGTTGTACTAGTATCCACAGGCCCTAATTTTTCGCACTATTAGCTCAGGCCATTTGGTAGACTCTGGACTCTGGTTGAAAGAAACATCAGATTTTTTAAGGCAATGGGAGAAACATAGATAGACTTAAACTTAGATAGGAGAAATGTATTCAGAAGTCGTTAACAATTAAAATCCTAAACCTATCGGAAGAACTAAAGTACCATTTGACCAACTCCAAAAGGATAATAAGAAAAAAGAACCACATCTCCTCTTATGTTGTATATTGTACAGTTCGACTTAGACTTTATGTTGTACAACGTTAGATTGGAAACGCTGTCTTCTGTAAATTTGATGGAGACTTTTAGCTTCAGTAAAAGTTAACTGTTTTTATTTGGGTAGCTACTTCAGTGTTTAAGTATGTAATGACATGAATTAATGATATATGTTCCCAGAATTATCAATACTATTCCCTAAACTTAAAAAGAATTACTTTGACTTCGCTTCTTGCTCCATCTTGTACCAGACAACGTTTTCCAATTTGTTGGCTAAAGGATCCCCAGACCCTACTACTTTGTGAGACTACACTGCGTATGTTGTTGTTAGATACAGCCTGCAGCTAAAATTGTAACTTTCACAAGAACATGAAGATATACCTGAAGCATGAACTGCAAAGGCTCGCCACAGATATCACAAAGACAGGATCTCCCTGTTGGCAAGTTAATTGGATCCAACCAAGCCTACATTCACAGAAACAAAATTTAGAACTCAATCAACCTTGGAAGCGTCTTTCACCCTAATGAATATGGAAATTAGCGTAAACGAATCAACGAGAGAACTTTTCTAAACATACAGGAGTACCCCCAGCTTTGCTTGGAAATAACTCACGTAGCAGTGACCATGAATTTTCAGGCTTTTCAAGAACCCCTAACCCCACAGGTTCCTTGTCTTCATCCTCCTCCTCCTCGTCATCATCATCATCATGTGAATCAACATCTCCACTGTCATCAATTTGAACCTCTTCTTGATCTTCCTCATCAAGAGGTGTAATTTGCAAAGTCCTCTTAGAAGAGCCTCTGCTCCTTCCAGCATTAAATTCTTCCTCCATTTTCGCTAAACTATCCACAGAGATGATTGAAAAACAAAAAAATTACTTCCCAGAAAAATCACACAACCTCATGTTCAGGAGTCAATTAAGAAACTAAGGGAATTTACAACAAGCAAATTACTAAAACTCTACCAAGATTCAATTTTTACGGAGACCCAGTTCATGTCATGACGAAAGAAGTACAAATAAAGGGTTAAAAAGACCTCATGTTGAAGAACCAACTGGGAAAATAACGAACTCCCATCACAAAGGCTTACTTTTCTACAGAGAACCAGTTCATATAAGCATTAAAAAACAATGATTAAGTGGAGGAAAATACCTGAATTAGATGTTTTCTCGTTCCCTTATCAGCTTTGAATTATATTTAGCTGAGATTAAGCGAGTGTTCAGACCTCAAACAGCAAACAGCAGGAACAGAGCAACCATGGAGAAGGGTTAAACTTTTATTTATATTTGGGCTTAAATAAATGTGGGTTATTACTTATTAGAAATTGGCCCAACTCATGGAAAAAATGACCCAATTTGTTTAGGTCATTTGCACTTTTGTCCCTTGTATTACATTTTGTTTGGATGATTGTTATGTATTGTTTCATAATGTATCATATTGTATTGTGTTGTATTGCATCATACTGTATTATTTTAATGAATACGATGTTTGGATAGATTGTATCGTTCTCCGTTGTTACATAATGTCACATATTCATAATTTTAAGTGATAAACCTACGAGAAAAGTATGATATGGGGTAGAGCTATTATGAAAAGGTAGGATATATGATGAAATATGATTATTAAATAATACATAAAGATAATTTGAGTAGAAAATACTAAGGTAACTACAAGATCACACCAAATCGGTCGCTACATAATATGAGTCTTTTCGTCGTTACTAACGATGGATTTAAACGATACGATACAATAGAATTTAAGTAACAGTCAAAACAAACATTATATTTAAACTAACAATACGATGGGTAACAGCTATCCAAACAAGGTGTTAGTCGTTAAACCATTTAGCCGGCATACATTTATATACCACATTATAATATGTCCGGCAACCTTAAAATTCTTATACTATGCTAGGCATAAAAGTTTAATTTTAAAAACAAAAATTAAAGACCATCCTATTTAAAAAATAAATCATGCAATCAATTATTGTTTTTTATAAATAATTTTTTCGATACTAGTATATCTTTTTTGTGAAAATCATGCAGTTCTAAAATCATTTAACTAAATAGACCTATTGCCTGATGTGATTGGATATAATGGATAAACAATATTTTTAGAAATTTTGTTAAGTTATTCCATTTTGGAATATCGATTTAATAAGTAATTTTCTTTTTATTTCTCTAGTAATTTATAGAGTATAAACCTTTTAAATCATGATCTAAAGATCTCTTTTGATCAAACTCTAATGAGAAAATGTTAAATCACAAATTTAATTTGTAAGTTATTACAAACGTTAAACAACAGTCTAGTATTTTGTATGTGGGATTGATTAATATATGCTTAAATATTAGGCCTCTATCTATTTTTGTCTGAAAGGTAATTTCCTAGATACACAATTTATCAAGATAGGAACAAAATTTGCAACCTAAAAAATGGACATTTGAGTAAATCAACCCAAAAATTTCTACTTCAGATAAAGCATTTTGCTTTTTCCAAAAATAAATAAAAAATTGTCTAATAATACGTCAATTTTTCATTCCAACTTGAAGCTGAGTTTTTTGAATTTGAAAAACTTGTTGAACCACATTTTCAAGTATATAATTTATTTTCCCTCTCATAACTTCAACAAATCTAAAGTAAAATGCAAGTTTCAAACACAACTTTAATTTTCTAATACACTATTCAATTTAACTTCAAACACTACTCTCATTTTTCACATCTCATCAAATTCATGTGCAAACGCCTACGGAAAGAGGTGAGGGTGAAAGAAAAAAACTGAAGCCCATAAACACTTGAAATCAACCCACAAAAAAAACTGTTTTGTCAATATTTCGAAAAATCAACCTACCAGAAGTGTTGTACAACATCTATTTTTACATCACAGCTTAGAATCCTAGTGCGTAAACATTAATACATGATTTTTTTTCTGTCGCATTGACAACAACACATTTGAGTTCCATCAGTACGACGCTAACCATCTCTCTTCTGGGATTGCTCTGAAAGATACCTGCATCACATCCAAAATTTCAGGGGTTGAACTACAAATCTAACTAAAACGGGAACACTCATGGAAAACTTTTTCTAGAAAAATAAATGGGCATCAACTTATTTTCTTGTGTTCGATACGTAAGCAAAAATATTACCCTAAAAAGTAAAAACAGTTGTATATAATCTAAACAAATACTATGAGAGGTTGGGGTGTACGTAGGGGTGTGCAGATGGGGATATGGGAATAGCGGGGAAGATGAGTTGTGTTGGAGGGTGGGAAGGACACAATCAATGTGGAATACCATTTGTGAAACTTGATTACCCTACTTCCATTAGGGAAGTCGTTTTCCTTATTTTTAAGGAACTTACTTTCCTAAAGAAAATATTTTCCAAAATTTTTGACCAACCAAACGAGGGATTGGAAAACCTCTGTACCGAACACACCCTAAGATAGGTTATCTTCTAATGAATATTAACCCAAATCCTGCTATGAGAGCACTTCAAATACTCACAACAGAAAAGATACTAGTATTGCAAGACTTTAGAACCATACTCTTAACTGTCGTCTACCTTTGACCTACACCTGGAATTCTTACACTGGTGCCTTTCAAGGTCCCATCAAGTAAAGACTTTATCTTTCTTTTGACAACGATGTTATTCGGACGAGCTTGGGCGCACCTTGACTATTTCACAGGTACCTGCTATCTCCTACCAACTAAGTTAGTACCAGATAACTCTACCCACTAAATCTTAAGCAGCTGATGAGAAGATATCACCAGCCATTTTTTTTCTATACGGGACAGCAAGAGAACTTCATGCAGCTAACCTTTATAGAGTAAAGTCACTAAACTGAAGAGGTGATATGGATCCGTTTTTAACTTCAACCAGAAAATTATGTTTACGAGCAAATATTTGCATGGTCTGATTCTGAAACAGCTTGCCTTCAATTTTTTTCAAATTGACCACATTTGCAAGAGTTTGGTGTTAAGCAACAGTTTCCACAGAAAGGTACACTGGAGCATATCAGATCATCCATTGAAGAATCAAACTTCACATAAACTTACTTTCCAGTGTAAAAGCCGGCAGAGTACCATGCATTCAGCACTTCCGCTAGATCCGTCTCCAAGCCGCCAGTTTTCTCTGCAGCAACAGGGTTCATCATCTTTATTTGTTTTCCTGAAACTAGAAAGAGTAAAAACAAAGTAATTAGGACATTTGAAAGATTAAAGTTCTTTCTCACATCATATTGGATCGTTTTGTTGTTCTCTGAATTTCTGTAGCACATTTGAGATCCTCATTGTATTATATGATGCTAGTGCCCCTAGCAGTAAGTCATCAACGTGTATTCAGTGTAGCAGGACCTAGAATCAATGGACATAGATTGCTCAATTGCCCTGCTACCCAGAGATACTGAGATGTTGACTTCTACTGAAAGAAAAATTTTCATTGCAAATTTCCTTAAGAAAATATCTTCATTTGTAGGGTGTTTTTGGTATGAAGGAAAGTGTTTTCCATGGAAAATATTTTCTTGAAAAATGTTCCCTAGGAAAATAAGTGGGTTTCCTACTTATTTTTTCGTGTTCGGTAGGTAAGCAAATATTATCCTAAAAGCAATTGTATATAATTTACACAAATACTATGGTAGGTGAGGGTGGAGAGGAAGGGGTGTGGGGGTAAAGATGAGATGTGTTGGAAGGTGGGAGGACACAATCAATGTGGAATGTCACTATTGAAACTTGTTTTCCCTATTTATTAGGCAAGTAATTTTCCTGATTTTAAGGAGCTTGTTTTTCTAGAGAACGTTTTCCAAAATATTTGACCTACCAAACATGGGAAATTGGAAAATCCTTTGTACCAAACACACATGTAATCCATAATCAATCAAGTCACACCTTGCTCCCCCCACCCCTCTCTTCTCCACCTCTTGTCTTCTTCTTGTCCGTATTCATTTCACCTCATTATGTAATAGAAAATTAAAGGATCTTCCAGTTACTACCACATCACACCCTAGACATAAAAAGAAGCAGTCATGCACTCAAGCATCAAGAGAGCTGCTCACCTTCCTTTGCAAATGAATTCAGTGAAGCCGTGTTAGAAGCTTGCTTTAAAGAGGAGAGTGCTTTTTCTGCAGCTTCCATTGCTGTATCAACCAAATTAGGGTTTTGAGGAGATGATTTCTTTTCTTGAACACATTGTAAAGAAGCATCGCATGGTTTGTCATCCTGATTTACACCCAAACAACAAGGTGATGCAGTGCATGGAGACACCCAACTTTGGCATCCATATGGGCAGTAGAAAGAAGATTCTGTT
>JAJOOR010008329.1:0-18771 GCA_036250505.1 Solanum acaule | reverse complement strand
ATTGCCTTTGAAATGCTCGATGCACAATGGCTAGCAAAACGAGCATCATATATGGAATTTAATGTTGGTAACACTAAACTATTCCATTGGATTCTTTTCATATATTTACCTCTACCAACACATATTCTCCTTTCACTTTCCTTTTCGTAGGAGGTTTTGAAGGCCACGAGAGTGCAGCTAGAGCGCGAGCTTGCTCTTGAAGATACTTCCAGTGTAAAAGATTTACCTGCCTATAATCTGTTGAGGAGATAATTTAGCCTTTGTTTGCTCCAACATGATAGTTTTTTTTTTCTTCTAATTTTTACACCTTTGTAACCCTCACTGTATATGATGTAAACCATGTTAAGATTCTCTTTCTTGGAAATAAAAAACCAAGTGCATTATGTTGGCTGGACCATAGGTGTGTCCAAATGCAGGAATATAAATGGTTGTTTGGTACGTGTGATAAAGATAATCCCAAATTTATCGATTTGAGGTATTAGCTAATACTGAGATTATTTTATCCTACCATTTATACTCTTTGTTTATATCATCTCGCGTATCAAAGTTAGAGTGTGAAGTAGGTCTAGTCCATTTTGTAATCTTGCAACAAATGTGGTTTTTGTTTGATCTTTAATACATAAAATGGACATTACGTTTGATTTAATCTTCAAATGTTTAGCTCACAAGGTAAAGATTGTTCGACATGTATAAAAATATTATATTTTTTCTCTCAACCAATGTGGACATACAAATAAACTAGGTTGGACCTTTGAAGTGTGTACAATATAGCATGGGGCTCAACAATCAACATTGGATATATTAACAATATGGATGAGTCATACTATCACGATAGACAATAAAAGTATAGAGTCTAACTCAATATTTTTTTTTAAATAGCTTAGAAATTCAATCAATAACAACATATCTAGTGTATTCCACAAATGTAATCTAATGTATGCAAACTTTAACCCTACAAAGGTAGTTTCTGATAGACCATCGGCTTGCAAAATTCAACCAAAGGGAGTATAATTTATAAACTCCACAACAATAATTTGAAGGATCACAAAATCATCTACTAGAGGTGAAATTTAGAGCTCATAATCCAAAAAATACCACTAAAATTAAATTCAAAGCTCAAATTGTAAGCTAATTTAGCCAAATATATGACCAAAAAAAAGAAAGAATAGCAAGAAAAAAGTGGAAAAAATTGGTGACAACAAATTCTTAAGCTTGATCATTTTGATTAGACTCTTCAGAAGATTTCAAGTACCATCGATTAAGTCTTTGTTTGGCTTTTGATACCTGCAAAATAAATTTTAAACATTCAAAAATACATATTACTAAGATGTTTATAAGTTAATTATACACCAATTTTTTTAGCATATAGTATTTAAAATTTTGATTAATTCTAATATTACCTCTCCATCCCAATCTGTTTTCCATGTCATGTAGCATAATGCAGCTGATTGAGTAACAACTCCACATATCATTCCAATCCATATACCCTGATAACAAAAGGAAGGTATCAGAGGTGGCAAATGGACGGATCAAGAACATAAACGAATCATAAGACAGGTGCGTGTCAGATCCTCCAAAAGTAACCCATTTTTTGAGGATCCGAGACGGGTGTGGCTAGATTTTTGGAGAGTCCGAACAACATAGCTTTTAAGTGCAATAGGGAAGTCTATGAGAATATTTGATTTAAGTGAAATTTTTACCTTCACTTGAAGATGAGCCACATATCCAAGCAAAGCTCCAATTGGTACTCCAATCAAATAGAAGCAACACAAATTTATAATTGCAACTGTGCTTTGTAAACCAGCTCCTACAGCCACACCTGATCACAAAATTCTCCCAAGTGTCAAGAAAAACTATGAAACACAATAAAAGATCATAGAATAAACTTAATGTGTTCGGGTCAGCTTGCGGGCACCTCGACTATTGTACACTATCTATAACATTTTGAACATGTTTAGTAAAATTTTCAACTTCTCAACTTTGTGTTGGGTTACCTGAGAGTACAGGGTAAATGCTATTGAGCAAAATCGAGAAAGCGAGTAAAGTAGAAAGGTCAGCCACGCTGTCAGCGACTGCCTTCTCATCACTGAATAAGTATCCGAGATTTCTGCCAAAGATCAAGCACACAGCCCAGAAGAACAGTCCGATAATAAGTGAAGTGCTCACTAAGATTTTAATGGAGAATTTTACAGCCTTAGCATCTCCTTTCCCGAGTTCATTTGCAATCCGGACACTGTCAAGGAAACAACGAAGGAAACAAAAGTCTTAAGTTGGCAATGGATACAACACTAGATGGAATGAGTTGTCGATGATTCATAGGGAAAGAGTCGCGTACCAAGCAGCTCCAAGGAAGCCGAGACTTATCATAAACTCCCATCCATTGATATTGAGGCTGCAAAATTACTTATACTGATCAGTATGTTCATTGTACGGAAAACAAAATGACGTAAAGAAAAAAGCAAGCAAGCACTCACCAAATAGAGAAGGCAGATATAGCAACCTCTGCATTCTTCATATATCCTGCCAGCAGGACTAGAACAGCATTGTACCATAGCTCTAAGCTGTGAAAACAACCAAAAGCAAGAATCGATTAACCCCTCGGATATGAAGCTAATTCAGATTATAAAACGTGTTTCGTGGGGTTCAAATTCGATGAGACTGATGATAAAATCATGGTTGAGAAGAAAATGTTAAGGAAAAGGATTTTACCAAACCATGACACCAGAGGATATTGAGAGCTTCATGACGGGTAGTACATCTTTCAGTGCTGCTAAGGAGAATCCAGTCCATGTGTTAGGGCACCAACCTCCTAAGATGTATACAAACTCCCCGACTACTACGAACCACGAGGATATGCTCAATGCTATCATGGCACCAGGAACTCCATAATTTAGCTGGATAACCAGTAGCCAAGACAACGGAATGTGGATCACAAATTGTATTATAGATAGCCATGCTATAATCATGTTCTTCTGTTGTGCTTGAAGGTACATCTGGATCGTCAAGCTAAATACAAAGTTGTAGATGAAGGGAATGAACCAGTAGGAAACGTATCCAGCAGCATCCGCGATTGATCCATTCTCACCGAGTAGCTTAAAGATTGGAGTAGCTAAGATGAAAAACGGAAGCAATACGGTCAATGTAATCAAACCAACAATCCATGATCTTTGCAAGTAGATTCCCATCATATGATACTGTCCTGCTCCATATGATTGCCCACAAAGAGTTTCAGTGGCGCTTGACATTCCAATCTACCAAAATAAACACAAAAGTTAAGCAAATGGAAAAACTAACTAAATAAACTAGCACATGACAAGTCTCGAATTCTCTATTGACTCCAAATTCTCGAATTGTGTGGTCATATCGTCTAAAAACTTAAGCCATTAGATAGAGCACACCTAATTATATCATGCCTCAACACGCCCCCGTCATGTATAGACCTAATTCTTTTTCTTGGGCCAAATACATGAAAAATGTTCTTTTGCTTTTTGAGTGGCCATGAGAATATTCAAAACTAGGACTTCTCCTGGCTCTAATATCATCTTGAATTATGTGACTATCTCATCTAAAAAACGAAACTGTTAGACAGAGCATACAATATTATATTATGTCTCAACACATCAGATAATCCTTACATTGTTTACGTAATCATCACATACGCTTCTGTTACTCTTTCTCAACATTATATTGCTATGTTTGCATTCAAACAATGTAGTGCATTACTTCTTCAACCAACAACGTGAACAAGCACATGATATATGACGAACATGGAACATGTTAACAAAGATAACAGGAGCAAACTTACCAGTATACCATTGACGAATCGCACAGTGAGAGTTTGTACAAGTGCATAAGCAGCGAGATCTAATTCACTAATGTGTCCGATGAATGATTGTGTGACCACTATACTTCCAAATGAAGCTACTCTTGACAGTATTCCGGGTAATGCAACTCTCCATATCTTCTTAGACTCGTCGTAGATCCTCTCTTTTAAGTTTTCATCAACTTTTTCTATTTGTGAATCAAGTAGCCTCTCTTGCACACTGTTATCCATGGCTCTGCACGAAATTAAAAAGAAAAAAAAATCAGATTAACCCTGAAAAGAGCATAAACATCCCGGGATCTCTCCATCTCAAAAGTGGATTCCCATTGCAAGGATCCTTGAGTACGACTACCGCTATGTTACATAATTATTAAAATAAGTAACTAGCATGAGTTCCTTTCATACACAAATGTTTATGTCACAAAGCATTTTAGAATCGCGTCAAATTTACGCTATAGTTGACTGATACTTCATACTAGTTTAGCTCTGAATGCATACAAGTTAAGCAACTCGGACTCTTAAAAATGTCCAACATGTGCATGTCGGATCCTCAAAAGTAGTGAATTAATAAAGGATCCACCACGAGTCTGACATCATTTTTTAGAGAGTCCGAGCAACATAGCAAATAAGAAAGTTTTACAGCAAACTAGATTAATTGAAAAGGATAACTAGACCAAACAAGAAAGATGAAAACTTGATATTTAACCCATAGCAGTCCATAACAACAATACATATTTCTATTAATAACTTGTTATAAAGTAATGTTTCAATTAAAGGGGTTCACCTTTCTGAAGTACATTTTTATAAATTAGCAGAATCCAATTATCAGAAAAAATGTAAAATATATATATATGTATATCTAGAGTAACTGTGTATTTTTTAAGTAACAATGTTCATCATCATTAATTAACAAAGATTAATTTAAAAATGGAAAAAAAAAAACTTGGTGCAGAGGATGCCACGTGAGTTGACACAGATGTCACGTGATGCCAATAACTTTTTTTAATCAAGATTGAGAAAGCTATAAAGAATGACATTAAAATATCCCTTGGATTCTATCATCATCATGTTACTATTGTGTGTAATGTATAAATTTTGTACCCATAATCATTAATGATAAAGCAACGATTTCTATTAATGCTATGGACCACTCTCCATTGCTATTATAATATTTTATTACGATGTCTTACGAAAACATTATTTTTCTATCTGCACATAAATAAAATCTGTATTACATTTTATTTGCTCTTAACTTCACTTAGGAAATTAAGTGACATATCTCAATTATTTCACCAGATATCTGTTAGTATTTCTTAATCGAATACGTATCAAATAACTTTGATCTCAACCCACCAATATCCTAAGCAAATGGAAATAAATCAACTAGTCGTATTTTTGTTTCCACTAAAATTTGAATATGAGATCGATCTAGTGGTTCATTCACCTACCAACTCATTAACTATTCACTTATGTTGCTCGAACTCTTCAAAAATATTATTGCACTCACATCAAATTCTCCGAAATGCGCTATTTTTTTAAAATAAAGATCCTATACTCATCGACGTTGAACAATTCACTAGGACCACTTTTTTACCCTTCATTCCAAACAAAGTTTTTTTTTTTTTTTTGTGATAAAGTAATTTTATGTTTCAAAGAAAATGATATATGAGACTTTCTTGGGTATTTGGTTGCCTAGTTAAAAGTTGAAATAGACAACTCTTAAGTACAAATCTTTGTGTGGACAATAGTCACTAATAGTTAAAACAAATGTATAATGACATGAAAATACTTATATATATACCTTGGTCAAACAAAACGAAATAATTATATAATTATTGTCTTTAGCCGGATCAGCAAATTTAATTTTTTTTTTAAAATAATTAAAAAAGAGTAACATAGAAAAGCAGATCGAAAATAAAGACGATATTACTAATAGTAAATTAAACTCTCATCAATAAGTTGAAAATTTAGATAGTTAACCAATCAAATCAAACTACGTAAAAGAGAAAATAGTAAAGAGAACTAAAAATTAGGTTAGTTCATCAATTAAGCTACTAAAATTTTGGGAAAAAATGAATTTTTCAGAAGGCTAAGAGGAATCAATAGCACAAATCTCAAATCTCAAGATAATAGTCCAAATTTCACAATGAATTTCAAATACTCCATCCGTTCTAATATATATGGTACTTTTCTAATTTTAATATTCAAATAAGTTTATTTTTTATCGTAAATTTTTTTTATTAGATCTTTTAAGCATTTTGAATTATTGCGACATACAAGCATTTTTTACCTAATTTACAAATATATAAATTTCATTTCGTGCCTTAAACTTTCACTCTCAAAAAAACAAAAAATGCCTTGGAACAGAGGGAGTTATTAATTTCACGATTTCCCAAAAGGAGATTAATTAAGTAAAAAGAAAAATTAACAATTTAAAAAAAAAAAAAACTGGAGCCTTTTTGCTTTATGGAAGAAAAAGAAGCACTTACCTTTATACTGATCCGTAGATCCTATATTTTTGCTTAAAGTGAATCCACTTTTAATGGAGTACCTGCAACTTTCTGTAATTTCGCCGGAAATCCTATCGACGCCGTGTACAAGGCGGAAAGTGGCGGAGCTACGGTGATGCTCCGAGCGCCAACTGGCTGCTCTGATTTGTAGAAAAGTGCAGCTTACTTACATAAACGGAAGTGTGCTTTTATAGTAGTGATTTTTCTTAGTGCTTTTATTGAGGAAGACAACTCTACTATTATTATTATTTATTTACTTATTTCACTTTCATTCATAAACTAATGTTTGGTGTGAATTCAGATATGAAATTTTTATTTTATTTTATGAAACATTTTTTGGATTTCGAGATTTGAAAGTCTACTTTTTACTGTAAGTCAATTATTGTGACTTATAGTATTTTTTATGTAGTTTATAAATATATAAATTTTATTTCAAAAAAATTGAAGATTTTGTGGTGCAAATTTTCGGTTAAACTTAAATTGTTGACTCTCAAAAAACGAAAAGTGTCATATAAATTGGGACCGAGGGAGTAAGAAGTAGTGATATAAGTGATACTCCCTCTGTCCATAATTACTTGTCTACTTTTTCATTTATAGTTGTCCCTAATTACTTGTCCATTTTAACAAATCAAGAAAGGACAAAATTATTTTACCTATTATATCCTCAATTAATTACTTTGAAAAAAGGTACAATTTCTTGAAAATATTAAATTTTTAATTCATCAATTTCATAATTAATAGGGGTAAAATGAATAAACTCATTGTGTCAATAATTATTTTTTTAATAATTGTGTCAATTTAAAAGTGGACAAGTAATTAAAAATGGAGGAGTAATAATTAACATTCAAAATATATTTTTAAAATATTACTGTATTTAAGTAGTAATTAAGATAAATAAATCAAGACAAAGAAAGTATTCTTATTGTGTTGAAAAAAAAAAATTATTTATAAAAATTGTGGTCGAGTGGTATCATTCATTTTTACTCAAATATTTGGAGTTAAAGACATTATTGTTAAAAAAACACTTTAACCTTAATATGAGACACATTTGTTACGGAACACATTTCCCTCAATGTGGGACGTAGGGGTGTGCATTTGATTTTTTCGGTTTGGTTTTCTACTATTCAGTTTGGATTTTTTAGTTCTTGATTTTGAAAAAGTGTAACGCAATTCGAACCAAAATAAATATAATTTGGTTTGATTTTTCTCTTTTCGATTTGATTTTTTTCGATTTGATTATTCGATTATGTCAAGAATTATAAACATAATCAAAGTTATATTTGCAATTTGATAATTTCTTTTCGATTTTTATTTTTCTAAATTTGAAACCAAACCAAAAGATCAAACAACGTAAATTATAAAACAAAAAAAACAAATCAAAAAAAAAAATCAAATTAAAACTCGGTTCAATTTGATTTGATTTTTCAGTTTAATCTAAATAATGCACCCCTAGTAGGATGCCTTTATTAAGGAATGTGGTACTCATAATGTAAGATTTTTTAGTGTAAATTGGAATATAGTCAGATTTTTATATAGCTATATAGTATTTGCAAATGATGAATATTAGTTACAAATTCATATTTGTTTTATAATTTATTCATTATTTAACTAAGAGTTGAAATAGAGTATTTAAAGTTGAAAAGTCGGTTTGAAAAGTATTCAAGTGGAATAATGCCTATTTTCAGACCTCAAAAATTTAATTATTTTCGAGTAAAGTCTGTATCCAAACAAAATTGCTTCTAAATATTTCTTTTTTCTTTTAATAGTCTTCTCTTTTTTAATTAAAAAAAAACAAGTTTTAATAAGCTTACTTGTCAAAATTTAAAATGATATTACATCAAAATTTAAGCTATAATACCTAATAATGGATTTTTCAAAAATGATAAACATGACATTGTGCATATTCATTTTAGTGCTGATTTTAGATGTTATTGATTAAAGCAGAAAGTTAGTTAATAATTTATCGCTCCTTCACTTTTTTCAGGTATAATAAGTAGGTGTATTGATGTACCTACTCGATCATCAATAATATTAGTATTATTTTTATAATTTTTCTGTGTTTCAATTATCGCAATAGTTAATTGTTGTTAATGTTCTTTTCTAGTATACTACTTTCCACAATGTTTGATTTCAGTATTGTTACTGTTTCCATTTTCACACTCCTTTTTAAACGGTTTCAATACTATCGAAAATATTTTTTCTGTTTTTATAAAGTATGAATAACATTGTGTATGTTTTATTCTCTTTATACCTCATTTATGAAATTGTACGAGATATATTATTATCATAAAACTTATACCAAAAAGTATATTGATTAGTGTATGAATAAGGACAGTTAGGAGTATTACTTTCTAAACCTAATTTAAGCACGATATAAATTTCTCAAAAAAGAAAAAGTAAATGTTAGGGAGGAGAAAAATACACCCTACTTAATTGGAATATACATGTGCTTAATGGAAATTATTAATGAAGTATTTATTTCCGCACCCCATATTAGATGAGCATTTTATTGGAAATATTTGTCTCGTATTATTTGATCACTTATTGAATCAGAATAATATTAATTAATTTTTTTTCCATTTTACCCTACCATTTATATGACGTTTGGAAGTTTAAGCACATTTCGAAAATCCAAAAATTTATTTTTTTTCAATAGGATAATAAAAATGAACAAAGGGAGAAAAATAAAATTAATCTTACCGTATAAAATAAAAAATGTTCATCTAACAGGGAACAAATTTCTTAATCACCTTATAAAATAGAAAATGTTCATCTAATATAAAACAGATTTCTTAATCACCTTATAAAATAGAAAATGTTCATTTAATATAAAATAATTTTTTTAATTACCGTGTAAAATAGACAATGTGATAAAACGGAGGGAGTAATCGTCACCCACATAATCTAAAAGTGAAGACGTGTACAAAACTTTGACCGTTAGGTGTGTGTGAATGTCCCAACTACAACAAGGAAATTATTATGAAATAAAAAGGCAAAGCAAAAAAAGTGATCAAAGTTTATGATATCCATAATCCTAGTAAATTATTAGAAACTATATTTTTTTTTTAAATTATGGAGGAAAGAGAAAATATTAAGTTGTATATTAAATTGGAATTTTGAAATATGTGTTCCCTACTTCACTTGCTAGTAAAAGTAGGTAATATATTAAAAAAATCACTCATTAAATCACTCGAACAAGAGGACTTGTGGGACATTGTTAACAACCAACAATAAAGTATAATCTCATAAATAAAATTTAAGAAATATAATATTTATTTTTATTTTTATTTTGTGAAAATAAAAAAATCAAAAATAAAGAGTACTTTGAAAAGGTACCATGTGTGTAGTCTTACGTCTTTATTCTTATTTTATTTTATGAAACGAAAATAAAGAAATTATTTTCAATAAGCGAAAAAGATAATAAAACTCATACGGAAAGAAAATTAAAGTATTAAAATAGTTATGCTGAATATAATAGAGAAATAGTAGTAATATCATGATAGACGGAGAAAAAAAAAGTAAAATAAAATATTATGTAAGTAATGTTAACAATATTGATCATAAGGAAAACTAAACAACTACTGATTACTTTCTAATCTTATATCTTAACTCTCAACCTTCGTAACTTTTTATTAGAAATTATGTCCTATTTAGGATCATATCCAACATTATTACACTTTTTTTTTAAAAAAACTCCAGGATAACTCACAGCCGTTACAACTTTTATTTTTTGGGTGAGCATTTTATGCACACTGGGTCAATTCCCCACTGTGTAATAGCCTGCAAACCACATAGGAGATGTAAACCGCACTAGACAAGCCCTATTATGCGACAGTCTCGACTCAGAAAGCATTGAGGGAGAATCGATCCCGAATCAACCCTCCAAACCAACTTAGCTATCCTGAAGGACAAAAATATTTGTTAATTAACAATAATCACCTTTTTTTCTAACATAAAAGAATGTCTTCTACTTGACTTTAATTTGCTTGTGGATGTGTGAAATTATAGATCCATTATTGTAATTTGTAGGAGCAATATGTTAGAGACACTTATCACATGTTATAAAAGTTTATGAGCCTACGTACATATATAGTTATATATAAACTAATAAAATTATTCGCGCTTCGCGCGGGGATTTAATATCACTAAACTTATAAAATAATACTTAAAATCTATGAGTCATTAAAACTAAAACACTATATTATCTTACATACAAGATTACGTATAACAAATATTAATAATGTAAAGGAAGATGATAATTATAATATCTTATCATTTATCCTTCAATCAATCATCTTTAATTTGATTTTATAATTTATCTTTTTGCCCAGGAATTGTTATTACTTGATATTTTTGGGGATTCAAATGAACATCAAACATACCCGGAGATATTAAATTTTCTAATAAATAAATAATCGTTGGTGAAGGGATAAATAAATTTTAAAAGGATGAAAAAATGAACAAATATTATAATTCTAACGTGTAGAAAGTTCAGCTCTACCTTTTACTTTACATATATCATTTTAAAGTTCCCTATTTAAATGTATCATAAGAATTATTAAAATGAAAAATTAAAGGGAGAATGTATCATATTGGACAACAATTTAACTTATTATATATACTTGAAAGGGAAAAAGATTACACAAATTATTCAGTTTGTTTGGGTGCTTTTTAAAAATCAATATACCAGAATGATGAAGTTCAATTTGAAACTACACCTCTATTCCAATCACAGTGTCGAGAAACACATCTATTACTTCAAGAAATTTTTTACAACTTGCAGTAAACTTGAGAATCTGTCTATGCTTCATATTGAATATGAGCAATTAATTTATTGTGTAGTTATCTATGTCTCTGGGATTAAAAGAGGCTCCAGTTTAGTCATATTCTTCTATAGGTCATCTGGCACATCCTTGAACTCATGTCAAAAGTTTATTAATTCTTGTCTTCTTTTCTTGGTTCACTTCGCACATCAAGGTGCGATAAAATTTTCAAGGTCTTTCTGTCCTTACAATGGTATACCAAATTTGAATTTTGTCTTCAAGAGATAATAGTATAGATCTTTAAGGAATTTTTTTACTGTACCTTCAACAATTTCAGTAGAGAAAACTTGCGTGAATACTCAATTAACGTGTGTTGTTTAATCTGTACCAACAAATACTTATAACAATAACTTTGCAGAAACATAATCAACAAAGTTTAAAACATGTACTCAAAAACATCAATTAATAACATAAGCATAAATTAATAATTGTAGAAAAACATACCAGGATCTGTAACAGTAGGATGAAACAGAAAGGAAAAAATTGTACACGCATATTTAATTGTGCAGAAAAAGAAGAAGAAGTTCAGAATTTTCGTTGTTTTAAAATGAAAGGAAATTCCTCTATTTATAGCTCAACAAAGAGTAGTGTGGACAAATATTTATTGTGCATGCCTTATTAAAAAGGTCACAACTCTTTGGAAAAGTTATAACCCTTCGGAAAGGGCATAACCTTTCATAAAAGACACAACTTTTCATAAAAGTCACAACTCTTCATAGAAGTCAACTTTTCATAGAAGTCGCAACTTTTCATGAAAGGGGAAGACTAGTTTTGTAAATATATAAATTTAAAAAAGAATCTTGATTTGTGGTGGCGCCACATAGGCGAGCCTAGGTTCTCTCTTATATATATATATATATATATGATTGGTTCCAAGCAAAAAAAAAAAAAAGCAAATACATCTCACCTACCCTCACAACAATGAGGGTGGGTGTTAGGTTTAGAGGAAACTATTTTTTATATTTTCGTGTTTGATTAGTCGAAATATTATTTAAACAAGATCTTTATAAAATAAAGAAAATTAAATAACTTCTGAAGTATAGGGAAAATAAGTTTTATAGGTAGTATTGCAAGTTTATTGTCTCATTTCCCTCCGCTCTTTGACCCTTTCAGCCATCGCTATCCTTGAACCCTACCCTCGTCCCTACCCTTTCCGCTATCCTTTAAGAAAGTGAAAAAAGTAAATATCTTAAATATATTATTTAGTAGATTTGATCCTCTAAATTAATCAAAATAAATATTTTTGAATCTCTGTCAAATGTTTAACAAATTATGAATGTCGAATCTCAAAAACTACAATAGCAATAACTATATCAAACGTTAAAAATAAATAAAAATTACATAGCTGAAAATGAAAATACACCTCAAAAATCGTATTCGATATTAAACTAACACTTTGTTTGGATGGTTGTCATCTATTGTTTCATAATGTATTGCATAATACAGTATTGTCTTAATGAATACAATGCTTGGATAGATTGTATTGTTCTCTGTTGCTACATAATGTCACTCATTCATAATTTAAATGATAAATCTACAAAAGAAAGTAGAGTACGGGATAGAGCTAGTATAAAAAGATTAAAAAGAGAGAGGATAAAATATGATTATTAAATAATAAATAAAGAAGAAAATATTAAGTTAATGACGCGATCACACCAAATTGATCGCTATATAAAATGAGTATTTTCATCATTATCTATCAATAAATTTAAATGATCCAATACAATAAATAAGTAACAATCGAAACAAACATTTTGTAAACTAACAATGGAATACAATACAACGGATCATAATAACCATCCAAATAAGGTGTAAAAATAACAGAAATCACAAAAGATTCTTTATATATATATTCTCTAACAAGGTGTACTTCCAATAGTATTCAATCAGGGAAAAATCTTTAAAAAAAATTATTTAATGTTTTTTTAATTTAACAAGATGGACAACTAATTTTAATTTTGAATGATTTTTCCCTCTTCCTGAGAATTAGTGGTACTTCCTATAGTCTTCTTCCTCTTTCTCTTTTGCTCAGTTTTGGATGAATTTCTTCCCTAATATTTCGATTTTAGATTATAAAGAGGCGTAGCGATGGATAATCTTTTGTTTCATCTATTTTGTTTTAACATATGTATGATCAAAGTAAGAAAATTTAAATAATATTTCCTTTGTTTCAATTTATGTAACATTTTTTATTTTTTAAGAGTCAAACAATTTAGGTTTGATCGAAAATTTGCAAGTGGAATCTTCAATTGTTTTGAAATGAAATTTATATATTTGTAAACTACGCAAAAATACTATAAGTCTCATTGGTAATTACTGTTAATAATAAGATTTTTTTAAATTTCAAAAATTTGAAAAGTCTCACATAAATTGAAAACTAATGAATTATTAGTTTAAAATAATGTAGAAGTGTTAAAATAGTTTGCCTAAAAAAATAGTGAACAAGAAGTATTAGAGTGAGAATAAGAAGAGGAGGTGGAGTTCGGGAAACAATGGACACGTGTGGAGTGCGGAGGAGTAAAAAGTTATTTAATATTGATGCATTAACTACCCCTACTTATCATTTTATTTACAAGAAGAAGAGACGTGGAGGTTTTTAATTGATTTGGTAGTACTGTACATACATATATACTTTCTCCGTTTAAAAAAGAATAACCTCCTTTCCTTTTTAATCTGTTTAAAAAAGAATGACCTTTTTCTTTTTTTGACAACATTTTAATTTTAACTTTCTACGTGGTATGTTTAAGGCCACAAGATTAAAAGACAATTTTGTACATTTGACATAACTTTAATTTAGAATTATAAGATTCAAAAGTCTTCTTTATTTTTTTAAATTTCGTATCAAGTCAAACTAAGTCATTTTTTGTAAAACGGAGGGAGTAACTTTTGTATCAATGCAATAGAGAAGGTCATGTAGCAGCCAATTTAAATGAAAAGGGAAAAGGGCTTTTTGGTCAGAGGATAAAATTATTATTTTTTAAAAAAATAAAATGAATTAGGTAGGAATAAGTTAGTATACTGAACAGACAGGCATCTTGCTGTTGCCGTCAGAATAAAAGAAACATTTCATTCACAGCATTTGATTTGTCTTTGATAACTAAATAAATTGGTGGTCAAGTGGCTGCTTTCTGACTTCATATTAATATTTTCGTCCATTTTTAATTGTCATAATTTATTTATTTTAGAGTTAAATTATAAAAACTTTGATTAATATTTTATAATATTCTTTTAGTATAATTTTTAAATATCTAAATATTTTATTTAAAAATTAATCAAATTACATTTCCGAAAACACAACATAACAAGGAAGTATATTGCTAGACTTTTTTTTTTTTACTGACGTTTAAAAGGCACATACTGTAGTATTCAGTCAGTCAACTACACCACGTGATCACTTTTAGATAGTTTGTTAAATAGATAGGAAATAAATTATTGATGTATAAATATATGCATAAATTATGAAATAGTGAATTTATATTTTATTTTATATAAAATAAAAAATGCAATAATTAATACATGTAGAAAATAATATTCCTTCCGTTCTATTTTATGTGACATCGTTGAATTTGACATGGTGTTTAAAAAAAATAAATTAAAACTAGTATTTTAAAACAATCATTAAATATTTATATGGTTGTAAATCATTTCAGTAAGAATAAAAGGAGAATTTTGAAGTTAAATTATCTCTAATTATGTGACATTTTTTTTGGAATGAACTAAAAAAAAATGTCACATAACACAAGACGGACTATATAGTTTCACTCGTACATAAAATAGGTTGTTTGGTTGCTCATTAACAAAGAGAGTTATTTATGTATTAAAACTAAGCATAATTAGTATCATATTTTATAGCTCTTTATTAAATTAATAATCATATCAGGTATGATATTTGATTACCATTTTACAATCTCACATACATAAAACAATAGTATAAACTATGAGTCAATTTATTTATGCTAGAAGATGATAGGAAACAAGCCTACTCATATGCACTACTTTGCCAAGAATTTACTATTTGATCATACGTTTTGAAATTAAAACTTAGAAAATTTGATTTGAAAAAAATGAAAATGAAAATTTTGTGAGAGGATGAAAAAATTCTCTCAGAAATTGGTCAACCAATTTTGGGGAACTTGAAATTATTTTGAAGATACATTTTCAAAATCTAATAAAATTTTATGCTTAAACGGATATTTGAAGACACCTGCAAAATCTGATCCAAAATCTATGATGAAACACTTGTTTAATTAGAAGTTGCACTCAATTGGTACTAGGAAAAGGGAACTCAAAACATTACATTCCTCCAGCCATGACTGTACACAGAATACATTATTATACATCACGAAAATCTCTCCCCAGTCATCTAAATCTCATGAACATCTCTAAATCAATACAAGTCTACACTTACAGTCACCTCAATAAGCTAGAAGCTACAAAAGTTTGTCCGAATTCCATCTAGCAAACGATTGGAAGTTTAAACTCATCGAGGCAGACAATTTTCGTGTATATTACATGTTCTTGGATTTGAAGAAGCCTCACATTGCTACCTCATGAACAATCGCGACATCTTCTCTAAGGCACTTGTGCTACCTCTTCATAGTAGTCTCAGCTATTCAGTTCATTTCCAAACTTTATGCTGCTTCCACACCAGAGATAAGAGAATTACGATACCTGGCAAAATGGCAGGTTGGACTTGCAGCAATGAACACTTCAGGCATTGAAATTTAAAAATTCCACCGATCTAATTGAGTTTTAGCTTCAGCCATGTCTTTCTGAGCCTTCTTCCTCCGATAAAAGATTGGGCAGTCTCGACTGGTCAAAATCAGGATCATTTAGAAGAATGAAGGGGGAGAGAAGCAACGAGAGCAATAACTAGCAATAGCCACACATCTATCAGTAAAAGTAGAAAGCAACTCGAACCTAGTGCATAGGACATCCTGATGGAGAGAGCCTTGGCATTCTTGGCATTGTGTCCATAGCTTCCCAAAAAGATTCTCTAGTTCAGCCACTGCATTTAATACAGTTATAAACAATTAGCAAGCAACGGTCAAGGAGTTCATAGCTCTCAGTCCTTCCCTAGAAACATCATCTAAATAGATACGCCACATCATCTCCTTCTTACGAAATTAAAAAGGAGATATACAAAAGGACATGAGATGAATTCCTAGCATACCATTAGCCACGGATCTGCAATAAAGTTCAGCCTCTCTTCCTTTGCAGTGCTTGCAGATTGTTCGATCAGAGCCACTGGATGAAGGAGCAAAGAAGTTAATAAGCTGTTCTGCAACTTTTACTATAGCTTCTTCCAAGAAAGAAGCAAGCAATACATCCGCTCATCATTTCTTGTCAAAGAGAGATACACAAACAGAGACAGAGAGAAGCAAAATTGTTAGCAAGCTTGTGGGAGCCTTCATACTGCTATGATCTCCTAGGTCCACTTCACCTTTAACCTTTTTTGCCCGAGAAATAAAAAAAAAGATAAATTGGGACAAATGATCACTTCATAAAGTAGGTTCATTGATTTGGAGGTGTAATAAATATTGGTAAAAAAAGGCCCATCAACAACAAGCTTTTATAGAAAATGGCATCATATCCATTTTGAAACATATTAACTGCTGCCAAACTCTAAGGTAGTCTTTTATCATGTCAGTGACAGTATGAAATTCAAGTATAGCTCCTACAATGGCTCTTCCAAGATAAATTACGATTTCAACAGAAACTTAAACTTAACAACCAATTATACAGCTTGGAGAAGGTACACTATCAGACAGTGCTCCTAGCAAAGGTTGGAAGTACAAATCCTATGTCAGTAACTCACAAGTCAAGGAGAATGTTGAGAGGAAGGAGGGATTCTCTTTAGAAATGAAACAGAATCTTATCTTGTAAAACATATAGACACAAGAAAGACAATCGAGCACCTGAGTGGTGTTTTGCATCCAATGCAAGTGAGTTGTTTCTTGGCAAATCTCATAATACCACTATTTGAAGGGGTCGGAACTGCGATGGATCTCGTGTGATCTCCATGAAGAAGCTCTTTACTTGCATTCTTCAGTATTGGCTCAAAAATCCTCAGAAGTGGCTGATATAAAACACTTCCGTTAAAAACAGTTAGAATGAGCATGTTAATTAAAATGAAAAAATCGAGCCATACTGACCTTACTAATTTGATTTTCAAGATAGTATTGAGGATCTATAGGTATGTTGTTCTCTAACACGTATATAGGGTCTTCTGACTTTTCATATGCCTGCTTGTCATAATATAACCATGATTTGACACAAGCACACAAAATGTGGAGATTATAATCACATACTACAGTTGGATGATTACCTTGGCACCTTTTGCAGCTTTAATGATTACGTAAGGTACTCTATCACCAATGCTAGGTGCCGTAGCAGCATCTCGCTGTCATTCAAAAGAAAGGTTTTCATCAATTTCATTTTTTATGGTGCACTAAAACCATAAGAATCTCAGAAATGTGGTTTCTGCAAATTCTGCAATAGTTAAATGGGCAGCTCACTCTGCCACTTGAATACAATGTTACAAGAGAGCAAGCAAAACACCGACATTATATAAAATGTACCTTAAAATGAATGTCAATTAGACAACCTTTTCCTTTTACCTTCTATTGTTTTTGGGTTGAACAAATTATATTTTATAAAATCACATGAAACCATTACAGGAAAGAATTAACAAGAAGGAAAAGGAAAGTAAGCCAACAAAACAAAAGGATAGGTATGAGCCTTTTAGTAACTTTATATTTTTTTATTTGAAACTTTGTCTATTCCTCAAAAGTCAGTACTAAAACTGTACTGGTCAGTATTTACAACATGTACTTCAAATTCTACTATCTTTTACTAAATTGAGTCTAGTACATCAATTATGGAGATAGTATCATTTGAGTATAATTGATTACACCAAAAACATAGTAGCATAGAGCAATTTATATCCCATAAACATGGTCTCTAATATGGAGCTTTTGGCCTCAGTGCTAGGAGGCGAGGTGGGAGCACTACCTGCTATATACCTGGGGATGCCATTGGGAGCAAAATCACAGTCCAAAGAAATTTGGAATTCTGTCTTGGAGAAATGTGAGAAGAAGTTGGTCAGATGGAAAGCACAATATTTATCAAAGGGGGGCAGGCTCACTTTGATAAATGTAGTCTTGGATGCCCTTCCTACGTACATGCTAACTTTGTTCCCAATACCTGCAGGAGTAGTATAGAGATTGGATATACTAAGAAGGGATTTTTTCTGGAAAGGAAACTAGAAAAGAAAGGGATACCATCTGGTAAAATGGAAAGTTATGATCACGGGAAAAAAACAAGGAGGATTAGGCATCAAAAATTTGAAGAACCAAAGCAAGGCTCTAAAGCTGAAATGGTTGTGGAGATATGCTCATGAACCACATTCAATGTGGAGCAAGGTGATTAAACTAAAGTACGGACAGATGGATTCATGGGTCACCAAGGAAGCAACCAATCCCTATGGTGTTACTGTTTGGAGATCAATTAGGAACTGGTGGCCTTTCCTAAGGAATCATACTACTATAACAGTACACAATGGTGTCAGGACACAATTCTGGAAAGATAGATGGCTTGGTAATCAAAATTTGTC
>JAJOOR010008328.1:0-26273 GCA_036250505.1 Solanum acaule | reverse complement strand
GTTTGGTATTCAAAGAAAAAAAGTCAAATCGAACCCAAACCAAACCGACATAATATAAATATATAATTTTATTTTATTTATAGATAAAAAATATTATTTATAATTTACTTTGTTAATATATTTTTAGTTAGTTTATAGTTTTCAATGTTTATATATATTATTTCAAATTTAGGCTTGTAAAATTTTGTAAATATTTTATCTTGTACTAAGATCAGAAGTAACAATAATGTTGTTATAGTTTTTCAAATTCGAAGTTTACAATTTACTTTGTAAATAATTCATTTTGTATTCAGTTTGATTGTAACCTTTGATCTTATTAATTTAACATACTGAACATTGATATTTCAAAAAAAAAATGTACTCATGTGAATTTTATCGTCTTTTCGAAGATTTCTATTCATTTAACATTTTTTAAGTTTAGCTTATCACTCGGATAAGTGAAAATATATTTGATCCCTTTTTCAAACACCGTATAGTTGTAAAAAACCAAAAAGAACCGACTAAAGCCGAAACCAAAAAACCCAACTTTATGTGGTTTGATTTGGTTTTTAGATTTAATAAACCGACATAATTGGTTTAGATTTTTTTTAATGAAAAACCAAACCAAATCAACCTATGTACACCCCTAGTTGCATGCATTAGTCTATCATTTCTCGGTAATCTTACTTTACCTTTGGTGATTTGAGTTAATAATTTTTTTGTCTACGGGTGGTACAATATAGATTGAAGATCAATGTCATTTATTAGAGCTTTGAATGAAATATGAAGAGTTGCAAGTTTCATGAAAAGTTGCGACTTTTATGATGAGTTGTGACTTTTACTATGGGTGGTACAATATAGATTGAAGATCAATGTCATTTATTAGAGCTTTGAATGAAATATGAAGAGTTGCATTGTGACTTTTATGAAAAGTTGCGACTTTTATGATGAGTTGCGACTTTTATGAAAAATTGTGACTTTTATGATGAGTTGTGACTTATATGAATGATTGTGACCTTTCTAAAGGGTTGTAACTTTTCCAAAGAGTTGTGACATTTTCTATAAGGCACAATAAGCATTTGTTCACACTACCCTTTGTTGTCTATAAATAGAGAGATTTCTTCTCATTTTAAAACAACGAAAATTCTGAACTACTTCTACACAATTAAATATTTGTGTACTTTGCTCATGTTGAGTGACTCACTGGCACCATTGTTTTGTATCAATACACTGGTGAATAGAATCGTTCTATCCTGAGAAGATTTATTCCTTTAAACCTCGGGTACTAGAGGGGAATAATTTCCTTAAGGGGACACTGTGCATTCAGTGGGCCCAATTTTTTTCTTTTTGTTTCATTCTATTGTTACAGATCCTGGTATGTTTTTTACAGTCATTAATTTATGCTTATGTTATTAATTGTTATTTTTTGAGTACATGTTTTAAACTTTGTTTTTTATGTTTCTGTAAAGTTATTGTTATAAGTATTTGTTAGTATAGATTAAATAACACACGTTAATTGAGTATTCACGCAAGTTTACTCTATTGCAATTGTTGAGGTACAATGAAAAAATCCATTAAAGATTTGTACTACCATCTCTTGAAGACAAAATTCAAATTTGGTATGACATTGTAAAGACAAAAAGACCTTAAAAATCTTATCATACCTTCATGTGCGAAGTGAACCAAGAAAAGAAGACAAGAATTAATAATTTTTTGACATGGCTTCAAGGATGTTGTGTCGGATGACCTATAGAGGAATATGACTAGACTAGAACCTCTTTTAATCCCAAAAACATAGATAACTACACAATAAACTAATTGCTCATATTCAATATAAAGTATGGATAGATTGTCAAGTTTACTACAAGTTGTAAATTCTTTCCTTGAAGTAATAGATGTGTTTCTCGACACTGTGATTGGAATAAAAGTGTAGTTTCAAATTGAACTATGCTGATTTTTAAAAAGCACCCAAAGAAACTGAATAGTTTTGTGTAATATTTTTCCCTTTCAAGTATATATGATAAGTTGAATTGTTGTCCACTATGATACATTCTTCCTTTAATTTTTCATTTTAATAATTTCTTATGATACATTTAAATGGGGAACTTTAAAATGATATATGTAAAGCAAAAAGTAGGGCAAAACTTTCTACACGTTAAAATTAGAATATTTGTTCACTTTTTTCTTCCTTTTACAATCACCAACGATTATTTATTTATTAGAAAATTTAATATCTCAGGTTGATGTTCATTTGATTCCCAAAAGTATCAAATAGTAACACTTCTTGGAAGCAAAAGGATAAATTATTAATGTTCGTTACTACGTGATTTTGTATGTAAGATAATATAGTATTTTAGTTTTAATGACTGATAGGTTTTAAGTATTGTTTTATAAATTTCGTCATATTAAATTCCCGCGCGAGGCGCAGGTAATTTTATTAGTTGTTAAGAGAAATCCAAATCTTAAACTACAGTAGGATCTTGAAGGATCACAAGACACACCAACCGACCACAACAAAACAAGAAAGAAACTTCTTATCGCACAAAATATAGCCCAATATATGCTTATAAAAGAACAGATCTGGTCAATTTTCTTTCCAAAATACAAGGAGGTGATCTAGTTTTACACAAGGAATGGCAATTCCTAAAATACAAGACCAAACAAGACTGGAGTCATAACTTGCTCATATGGTTGAATCGATTGATCTAAAACCATGACTGAAACATTACCTATCAAAAAAAACTAAATGGAAACATCTAATAGTTCATACCAAAACGCAAAAGCCTGAATATTGATGGTTTGTGTAATCAGAGTAAAGCATTCAAACCTGCTGCCAGGTGGTATCAACGGGAGGCTGTCTACGGGAATCAGCCGCATCAAAATCAAGAACCCCATAGTCCCTTAGACGGATCTGAGATAAGGAACAACAATCAGGAAAATCCAGTCATGGAAACTGAAAAGTAATAGGCAAAAATGCTATAATCATGGAAAATGGTACATGCTGCATCCTAAAATGAAGATCGCAGATTAATAATGACATTTAATAAAGATGTCAAACTAACCCTGAGAAAGGCGCGGATTCTCTGCAAATTACCAACAGCGCCACCAAGTGCAGCCTATAATAGTCAGCAAGACCATCAGTTATCAGTAATGTCAATTTAAATCAAATTGGTGACAAGGCGAAGAAACACCCCCCCCCCTCCTGCATTCACCCCTCATTGCAGCCCCAAAAAAAGAAGGCAGAACTTTTCCTTTTCTTTATTGGCAAATAAGAAGACAGAATATGAAAAGGACCAAAAAGAACTTCATAAATGTTGAAATCAACAAGCTATCCTTAACTCAATTTAAAGACCCAAATTAACAGAACACTGAACAGATCACGAGTTTGAACTGAAAAATAGAACGTGTGCCGAAGTAAATCATAGAAATGATTATCAACTGACAACATCAACACTAACTCATTACCTGAGCAGGATGGGCTTGAATTGTCTCCATGATGTACTTCTCATGACCCCATTCTAGGTGACGTCTAGCTCCAATTACTAAAGACATTTTCTTTGAAACATTATGTTGGACAGCTGAATCTTCACCCATCAGAGACTGTTACAAATTTGTTAAATTGATAACTAATTACAGATTAGAAAATTTTAACAACACAAGATTCAAAGATATACAAAGGTCAAGTTTGACACCATACCGACAATAGATGCCAGATCTTCTGAATGCCAACTGACTTCCCACCAGATGCATTAAGACCCAAACTCTCAAGAGCACACTTAAAAGCTGTAGCAGGCTAACAATAATCACAGCTAATTGATCAAAATTCTAACATAGTATGAAATTTTTTCAAGGCAATTAACAGGACCATTCAATCAATAAAATCAGCATAATGATACAACCAATGGACATCAAAGAGGAAGCTACCAAATAAGAGGTTAAAGTGATAATATGCATAAATTCTTAATTTCACCCATCAAGTAGTACACTTTCACTAGTTAGGGATTGCTTGGTTGTCCAACAGCAATACAGAAGTTACTCCCTCTGTCCAAAAAAGGAATGACGGGGTTTGATGCATGACGGTTGAAGCATCAAATTGCCAATGCAAGTTCAAACATCAATTCCTTAATTTTTTTAAAAATAAGATATAACATATAAATACCACAAACCAACATCTTGTATATTTGAAATACTTTGAGATGTTTAAAATGAGGTTTGACTCGTCAAATAGTAATAGCATCATATGAAGCAGGACAGGTATAGTATCACATTACAGTCCGCACATCACAGTATTTCACTTTTTCCTGTGTTTTCCGTCCGTCTTTCATGCTTTTTTACTAATACGCTATTATTTGTCCAAGAAAACTACAACATAAGTGATTCATGTATATTTTCCCTTCTGACCTTTGATTAGATGACTGGATAGAATTCCTAGAATCTAAGTACTTTGTAGCATTCCCTTTTGAGTCCCAACGTCACAATATTCATGTTCTTTTATAGGTGTAAGAACTGGCATTTTAGTCCTCTAATAACTTTGTTGAAGCAATAACTGATATAATCACCAAAACTAAACAGAGAAATCTCACTGGCTGAAGGAAGGAGGAATCAAATCAAGTCGTGAAGAACCAACATGCAGAACTTACTTTAAAGGGTAAACCACGCTCTCTTGCACTAGTGAGATTCCTGACAACTTCTCCATATGCAGAAGCTTTTTTCTCAACGATGGGCCTATTAGCTAATGCTAAAGAATCCACGCTAGAAGGACCAGATGAAATCTGAGGGCTATATGTCAAAGATGCTATCTGTCCCTGACGACCACGTAGAGGGCTTGATTCACTGATATTTGTCCTAGGTAAGGTTGAAATTCGGCTTAGGCTCTGGAGGAAGTCTCTTTTTTCTTTCTTCCAGTCGTTCTGTAACAAAAAGAGTTCCACAGTGCAACAAGACTTAAAATAAGCATGGTAAAGAACACAAAATCAAATAGGATAACTTATCAAAATCAAGATACAAAGAAATATAATATAAGTAATTGACGGCCAATAGGTATAACAAAGGTATCACACTGCTTAAATTTTTCAAGTCAAACTTAGACAGCCGATGATCTATTTTGATAAAGCATCGAATGATATTAGCAACTCACACCACAAAGCTCATCATATGAAAAGCAGCTGGGCAAACTAACCTCCAAAACTTTCATCATGTAATCATTGAAATTTTTTAGGTTATCCTTCTGAGCTTCTTGAACCGCAGAGACCATTGCCATTTCATGGATCTGTTTTGCAGCATTCCAACATAAAAAAAAAAAAAAAAACAATAATTATTAACATTTACACTATGAAGTAAGATACAGTAATGCATGAAATAGCTGATACAGTTGGATATTACAGAAGAGTCAAAATCGGGCAATCAAATTGACAATGAAAAAAAGAAGATCAAACTGCAGAAAAGGAAGTGAAGAATCCAGAGACAATGATGCATTTCAAGCAAAACAGAACATAGCACATTGAAAATGCTGAAATTTTTTCCTTTACTCATTGCTGGCAGGGAAACGAAACAGCAGTAGGTAGAGAATATCCACATTTGAAAGAATTTAAATTGGAGGAAGAATACAACTGCTACACTATGCATAAAAACATCTAAAAGATCTTGTAAAACACACAAGTAATATGTGGTTTTTACAAGTGCCTTATAATTCATAAAATCCACAAATTAAGAAAAGCATAACCATGCGAATAATCTCCTTTGATTGCCGGACCTCCTAATTGTGAGACGAGTGTTGTAATTTTTTTTTATAAATCAATTTTTTACCATAAATATGAAACCAAGGTAGTACTGGAAAAAGTGCCATATGAATAAGTTACTCAACCATCAACTTCCAACAAGTTGCCCCAAACATCTACCCAAACTGGTATTTTCTCCTTGCACCAAAAGAAACTATGAAATAGAAATGTGTCATCCTCAAACAACAACGGCATCTCTATTCAACATTGACTCTTCATTCACCTTAATGTACGCATGTCGAACTAGCATGAAATGGGTAAAGGTACTTTGTGCAGCTTCATCGAAATACTCTTTTAATTAGCATAATATAGCATGAACTCACATCAGAGACTCAAACACACCAATATCAAAATATGCCCTTGAAAGAGAACAAGTAACATGCATTGAAACAAGGAAAGACAAAAACAGAACATCTCTCATAAACATTCATCCTTTGAGTATCCTAGATCCTTCAATTTGGCTATAACTCTTCACCATTCAAAGTTGTGTTAGGTAAAAGAAAAAGATCGGAAAAAAAACATGGCTTGGGATATTCAAGTGCTTTGAAGAATTGGGAAAAAGAGAGTGCATTGAAGAGTGACAACGCTGACTACCAATGAGAGCATATTGGTTGGCTTACCAACCCAATTGCTTTCTTCTGCTTGTTGTGTTGGTGGCAAATGATCCTCATATCCTAAAAAAATTGTCTTCCCTTCGGAGACACCGGATAAAATTGGAACAAAATTTGAAAGCATAAAGTGGTCCAATGACCGATAAAAACCTAAATCCTACTGCAGCTGATGCTTCTTCATGTCGAACACCACTTACTTATTCATGATGCTTAAAAATTGTCTCTAGACATTACCTTGCAGGTCAAGCCACCCTACATGAATCTGCTCATCTTAGTCCTTGCTATTTTATCAATATTACAATCCAATCTCCAAGAAGAGGGACAGATCGAGTTGACACATCATTTATTTCATCTACATCAAGTGAATGAGCTCACCCCAAATGACATAACATGATAACAATTCATGCATGATGATAGTAGTACTTACAAAAAGAATATCACCTGCACATTAAAAGATTAAAAATACCTGTTGCAAATACTCTTCAACAGTTGTTGCCTCCGCAGGAAAAACATCTTCAAATGTAGTCTGGTGAGGAAGGAATAGAGGAATGTGAAGAAAATTAACAAAAGGTAGAATCAGATAAAAACTGTCAGGGAGATTTTTCCAGCCCAATTCCTCACCAAACAAATTTAGAACATCAATAGAATAAAAAATGATCCTTTAGATTCTTATTCAAGATAAAGGAGAAACCCTTTTTTCTAATTCTTACATTAGAACTACTAATTATAATTCCAGTTTGTTTTCCATTACTATGAGTTGACTCAATTAATGATGGACACATGCAGCAAAAGTTTTGTAGTCATGCAGAATATTAGCCAGCCTCCTTCTCATGGCTTTTTTTTTAAAGCAAAAACCTAAGCTGCCGGGACTCTTCAACTTTGATGCCGCACTCGTGTCGGGCTCGCCAAAAGTAGCTATTGACATTTTTGAAGAGTCCTGAGCAACATAGGCAAAAACAGCATCTGACAAATATTTGGCACAACTTAAAGTAACACTATATGTAAGACCAAATACTCGCTTTGATGTTGTTGGATAAACATCCACATTAACAAAACATCTACCAAACCTTTGACTTTTCATCCATTACCTGAAAACCATTCATATGTAATCATTCATTCTATGTGTACAAATTCAAAACGTGGAGCACTATCGAAAATAAATAACTGACTTGGCAAAGCTCTAAATGGGAAGGAAAATTGTACCTTTAACTCAAAAGACTTGAGATCACGAGCAAGTTGCTCCGCGTTGATGCCCTCACGAGCTAGTAGCCTTTCAAAGCAAAGGAAACAAACAATCAGACACTACACAACCTACATTTCTGTTAGTTCTTAGTCTCCATATTGCAATCACTAACCCCTGATCTATTGAAAATGTATGTGAATGGATTACAAATAAATATAAAACTTCAAAAATGTTTTGAAAGAACAGGTGAGAGTATGAAACAAAACCTATGTCTGGAAACTGAAAGAAGGGAAATACGGAGATAAAGAGGAAGAGAAATAAGGTTTTAATCAATATCTGAAGCTAATAACCTATTTGACCAAGCTTCAGGGAAGTCAAAAGTACTTATTTTGAAAGAAAAAAAGTGTTTATGTTAGATAGTTGAGGTGTTTGGACTTTGGCCCAAGATTTTAGGAAAAATAAGTGCCTTTTGAAAGTAGCAAGAGCTATTTCTTAGAAGTTTGAAAGTAACTTCTACCCAGTTTGAAGCATTCGCCAAGCACAGAGCCACAAATGAATGCTCTAATATTAGCAGAAGTACTTTTCAAATTAATTAGTCAAACACAAGCTTCTACTCACTTTTCCGAAGAGCACCTCAGACGAAAAGCATTTTTCAGAATAAGTAGGTTTTGGATGATTGGCCAAAGATGCATTAAATGGTACATGAATTGACTTTCTTTGCAAGAAATTACAACAATATTCGCAATGTAATCCCACAAGTGAGGTCTAAGGAGAGTAGACTGGTAGAGTGTATGCACACCTTTCCCCTATCTACGAGATATAGAGATTAGCATGCCAAACAGTTTGAAAAAGGGGGATTTTGCAAGAAGTTGATATACAAAAGTAGCACAACTTGAAACTTCACTGTACCAAAACCCCAAATGAATATAGCTAAAATTCATAATCAAATATCACTTACAGCAAAATAACATAGTATTAAAGAACTACTAGTACTGAATACAAAGAAAATGTACCTGGTTGCTGCAATAGATTGAGTCGGAGCTTCAGTTCTTAAAGTTTTAGCCTTCAATTTCTTCGTTAATGCTTCCAATTGATCCAAATTCCTCTAAATTTCCAAATCAAAAAAGAAAATTCAAAACTACGATATAATAACGACAATCCAACACACATTACCAAAAAAAACGTTTTTTTTAAACGAAACCTGAAGCGGAGGGAACTGAGCAGAAGGAGCAGCTTGTTCTAGAAGCTTCGAAGAAGAATGTAGAAGCTCACTCCATCCACTCATGTCTACGTCGTTCGCCATTGTTGCACTGAACTTTGAGGACTTTGTGCTTTGCTGAATAAGAAAAGAAAAGAAAAGCCCTAATTTGAGCGGTAAAGTTTCTTGGGTCTGTTTGGAAAGCCACTTGGTAATTGGAATTGGTGTAATTGCTAGGCTAATAATTACACTATCTAGTAATTACACTGACATGTTTGATTGCCACAGTATAATTACACATGTCCTGTTTGAATGTCACAGTGTAATTACACATGTTCTGTTTGGATGCACAATTGCAATTATAAAATTATAAAATAAAAATTAATTATTTAAAATTTATACTAGACAAATAAGAAACTTTATAAATGACATTAAATTAAATATTTAAGATATATATTCTTTTTGAAAATATATTAATTAATAAACATATTTTCTGTAACTAATATTATGAAAAAATAATTGATTTATATTTTTTCAAATTAATATATTTCAATTGAATTGATCGTAAGAACTAAAAGTAAGAAGTTTCTACGAATATCGTGAAATGCATGTTTGATACAAAAAATAATATATAAATAAAATGTCATAAATTATTAAATGTTTGACAAAAATATAATCTATCAAGTCTAATTAAAAAATGACGTGCAATGTAAATTCAAAATTACTAAAACAAATGAAACTAAAAATATAACATAAGTTATAAATTCAAAACAAAAAATTTAACATAATACTCTTATAACAAATTTCAACATAGCAATAAATATGATTTATTTTTATTATTTCTTAATAAAGAAAATGTAAGTCTATAACCTTACTTAACAATAAATTCTATTTTAATTTAAAAAATAGAATACTAATAAAATTATGCTAATGAGAAAATAAGCATGGCATAAAGAAATAGATAATACGAGAAAATTACATAGAATCACGTAAAGTAAGGTTGAGAACAAGAAGAAAATGAAATATAATAATATAAAATTATAAAATAAACTTTTACAAATTTTTAGAATAATAAAAATTAAAAAAGAACTTAAAATAATAGAAGTAAAAAAAAATTAAAACAAAAAAAAAGAAATTAAAAAGTAATCAGGTGGTAATTACACCATGTAATTACCAACAATTCACAACCTCTGCCTGTGAATTGTAGAGTGTAATTACCCCGCCAATTACACCAATTACCTGATAATTGGATTTGGTGTAATTGGTGTAATTACACTGTCTTGTCCTGTTTGGAAGGACATGTAATTACTTGGTCTGCATGTAATTGGTGGGGTAATTATACTCTACAATTCACAGGCAGAGGTTGTGAATTGTTTAGTAATTACACCATGTAATTACCACCTGATTACTTTTAAATTTCTTTTTTTTATTTCTATTTTAACTTTTTTTACTTCTATTATTTTAAGTTCTTTTTTTTTATTATTATTCTAAAAAAATTTAAAAGTTTATTTTTTATTTTATATTATTATATTTCATTTTCTTCTTGTTCTCAACCTTACTTTACGTGATTCTATGTAATTTTCTCGTATTATTTATTTCTTTATGCCATGCTTATTTTCTCATTAGCATAATTTTATTAGTATTCTATTTTTTAAATTAAAATAGAATTTATTGTTAAGTAAGGTTATAGACTTACGTTTTCTTTATTAAGGAATAATAAAAATAAATCATATTTATTTCTATGTTGAAATTTATTATAAGAGTATTATGTTAAATTTTTTGTTTTGAATTTATAACTTATGTTATATTTTTAGTTTCATTTGTTTTAGTAATAATTGAATTTACATTGCACGTCATTTTTTAATTAGACTTCATAGATTATATTTTTGTCAAACATTTAATAATTTATGACATTTTATTTATATATTATTCTTTTTATCAAACATGCATTTCACGATGTTCGTAGAAACTTCATACTTTTAGTTGTTACGATCAATTCAATAGAAATATATTAATTTTTGTCAAACATTTTATTTATATATTATTCTTTTTATCAAACATGCATTTCATGATGTTCGTAGAAACTTCATACTATTAGTTTCTTATTTGTCTAGTATAAATTTTAAACAATTAATTTTTATTTTTAAAATTTATTATAATTTTATGATTGCAATTGTGCATCCAAACAGAACATATGTAATTACACTGTGGCATTATAACAGGACATGTGTAATTACAGTGTAATTACACTGTGGCAACCAAACAGGTCAGTGTAATTACTAGACAGTGTAATTACTAGGCTGGAAATTACTATCCTAGTAATTACAGCAATTCCAATTACCAAGTGACTTTCCAAACAGACCCATTTTATTCTCTAGAAGCAGGTACACTGCAAGTCCTATAGGGGATGATTTACAAGAATGACCATTATATGGGATGGTCTTGAGTATCCTTCCGTCCCAATTTATATGAACATTATAAATTTTGGGATTTAAATACGTTTAAATTTTATTGTAAATTTTTTAGGAAAAGTTCTTTTGGCCAGAAAATTTGGTTAGAATGGTAAAATAATATATTTCACACTATGATATTCTACTTTTTTGAACATTTTTACTTTTTTAACTTAAATACCTTTTAATTAAAAAATGAAAAAAAGAAGATAAGTTTATTTTAAAATAAAAAAGATATTATAGACTTTTATAATTCTAGCAAAATTTTCTGGCCATTTACATTACCCAAATTTTTATATATCTTCTAAATATTTTGGATTGTCAATTATTGTGACTTATAGTACGTTTTACGTAATTTATTCATTTCAAAAAAATTGAAGATTTTCTGCGCAAATTTCCGGTCAAATTTAAATAGTTTGACTTTCAAAAAACGAAATATATCACATAAATTGGGACAAAGGAAATACCGAAATAGTATAATATATAAACATCTTTTTTAATGGGAAAATTACATCAAAAGACTCTTTGGTCAACTTAAGTAAAAAAAATGATCACTTTCTTCTTTGATCAGCGGCGATGGCGGCGTCTTCTACTTTGTCCTTGTTATTCTTTGTTGTCATCATCCTTCTTCTTATCCTTCTTAAGATTTTGATGTGCCGTAAACGTGAATTATTTTGAGTTAATTATATATTAAATGATTTAAAATATCGAGTGTTTTTCATCTCTAGAATTTTGAGGCATGCTCCCTTCTCGTGTCCATTAGCACTCCTGTATAGAGCAAAGAGATTGTTTAGAGATGATTTTGAATTGATTGAGATTGAATAGTCAATGTATCATTCATGTATAGATAAGTTATATCCAACTTTTTGAGTATATGATAATGTAAAGTCAGTGCATAGCTCGTGTATATGTATGTTATATTGTATAGTAAGTGTATACTTTTTATTGGTTATTTTTTTATGTAAATAAAAACATGAGTATATCTATTGTAAATTAACTACTTTATTGTATATATTTGAAAGGCGGAATACATAAACAGACCCCTGAACTTGTTCAGTTTTTCCTCTCAAGCACCTCAACTACGTCACCTTCCTATTGAATCCCTAAACCACCCATAATTTGTACATTTTAAACACTACTGACTGACATGGCACAAAACGTGTTTTCATGTCGCTTAAGCACGTGAAGATGATTTAAAAGAACTGATGTGGAATCCACCATGTCTTCTTTCCCTTTTATCTATGTAACCCTAGTTTTCTCCCTCTTTCTCTTAATTCTCGTTTCTTTCTCTTCTTTCTTCACGTCATATTCAAGTTGGAGATGCTCAAAGGATCTCTCTTTTTCATCGATTTTTCTTATAGATTCTGATGAAACTATAAAGTTAGCTAATTTTGGAGTTTCTGCATCAATTTTTGAGCCAAATTTAGGTTATGAGTCGTCGTTTTCTTCCTTATCTTCGTGTTTAATGTTCATTGATATGACTGAAACACCATACTGAATGGCCCTTGAAATGATACATTCATGTATAGGGTACAGTTTCAAAACTGTTGTTGGTCCTTCGGTATTACTGCTCTTGAATTAGCACATGGAAGGCCTCCCCTGTCTCATCTCTCCTTCAAAGTCCTTGTTCATGAAAATCACCAAGCCCTCCTTCAAAGTCCTTGTTTATGAAAATCACAAAGCGATTTCGATTTTTTTGATAATGAGAAAACAAAAAACAACAAGTATTACAAGAAATTCTCAGAGAGTTTTAAGGACATTGTAGGATTATATCTTGATCAAGATCCATTCAGAAGGGTAACAACAAAGGAACTATTGAAGCATCCATTCTTAGAGTTATTTGGGTTGAACTATTGAAACTACTGAAATATTTTGGTCTTCTAGGTTTTATTTGGATTTTTATTTTGGCAAGATTGACTAATGTGTAAATTATTTCAACGATTTGAGTATTTTGATTGGTTGCACTTTTCACGTGGGAAAGGTGGATTTCACACGCACAATCTACAAAAAATATTTGCTGAAGTTTTGTGCCATGTCAGCCAATAATGTTTAAAAGGTACAAATTATAGGTAGTTCAGGGATTCAATAGGAAGGTGACATAGTTGAGGTGCCTGCGAGGAAAAACCAAACAAGTTTAGGGGTCTGTTTATGTATTCCGCCTATTTGAAATTATCCTTTTTTAGTTAGGCTTTAGCTCGACAATTTTGAATGTACATAGATCGACACCTAAACTTGTATAAAGTTGAATAAGTAGATGTATCGTATATGCATCCTATGTGGCATAATACAGAGGATGTGAACTACCATGTATGACATATGTGCATACCTGTTCAACTTTACAAATTTAAGTGTCTTCTTATGTACACTCAAAGTTCGAAAACATGAATATCTGTTAAGGTCAAGTTAAATGATATATTTTTAGATTGTACCTTTAAAAAATATTTAAAATATATATACAACTTATTCTTTCCAACCCAAATAAGGAAGCAGGATTGTCGAAACTTCAATTGGAAAAAACCTCTCTACTATATAAAGATTTCCCCTAAAGTCCACTTAGAAATTATGTTGTTGTTATTAATACTTACTCCCTCTGTCCCTATTTACGTGTCTACTTTTCATTTTATAATTGTCCCTAATTACTTGTCTATTTTGACAAATCAAGAAAAGACAAAAGAAAAATTTCCTATTATACCCTCAATTAATTATTTTGAAAAAGGTAGAACTTTTTAAAAATATTAAATTTTTAACTCATCCTCTTTATAATTAATAGGGGTAAAATGGTAAACTCACTATGTCAATAATTGTTTTCTTAATAGGTGTGTCAATTCAAAAGTGGACAAGTAATTAAGGACAGAGGGAGTATTAACTAATATCATAAAATTCGATTTTTCTCAGTCTAATAAAAGAAATCATATATAATCAAATTAGAATACAATATTGTATGTGCAAGCTCGCCTACATTATCGATCTCAACCTATATTCTTGTTCAGGTTTTATTTATTTCTAAATCGTTTACTTTTAGACAAGTCAAACTTTAAAAGTAGCTAAATTTGCAAAAGTGCCTATACCTTAAATAGAGTCCTCAAACTGGTTATTTGTGCAATTTTCAGTTTCTTCAAATCCCCTGAAGTTTTTTGTTTCTTCAATATTCCCGTGGGCGATGAGGAAAGTTCCAGCAGTGTTACGGCAAGCTCGTAAAGCTATTGCAGATTTGGATTTGCTCAAAGTTTTGCAATCTGAAATTAACCATGAGTTTTCAGCTAAACAGTTTCAGGTAACATTCTTTTTTTTGCTCCAAAATCCCTTTTTTTTTTCTTGGTATTTTGGCTCCATTTGATGGAGATTATCTTTACATTGTTTCTTTGAAACCCAATTTTATGTTTTTTATGAAGTTTATGCGAAAAGGGTTAGTGGGTATTTTTGATTTGATCTTGTCTTCTTTGAATTGTAGTACATTTTCTCCGTCAGGCGTTTGGGTTGAGATTCCAAAAAGTTTTCGCTTTTTTGGAATTTACGGAGTTGGAGTTGAAAATGAAGTTGTATTTGGTTATACTTTTTGCAGTGAATAAGAAAATATTTGGAATAATGTTCATGTAAAGTACAACTTTTTGAGTTTGAAAATAGTTTATAAGTTGTTTTTCAAATTTGAAATATAACTAGTTAGCATTTGAAATTCATGGCCGGACACTGATTTCAAATAAAGTGAAAAATTATTCATTTTTCTGGTCGAAGCATTGGCGGAGCCAGGATTTTCAATAAGAGGGTTCAAAATCTGAAGAAGTGAACATACGAACTAGTCGAAGGGGGTTCGACATCTATTATATATACCTAAAAATTAATTTTAACCATGTATATATAGTAATATTTTCCATCGAAGGGGGTTCGGATGAACCCTCTAAGAACATGCTGGCTTCGCCCCTGGGTTGAACGGGTCTTAATCACAATAGTGTGAACAAGTAGAAGGATGTGGGGTTGTAGAAATCATTGTATTGTATTGTTTCAGTATTTTGTCTGAGTATTCTATCATTGTGAAGTTCTACTATAGCTTTTTCCTGGTATTTTTGGTCCATTTTATGGGAACTTGTATTGATAGTTTTTCACCCAAATTTTGGTGTTGCTTGAATTTGAAATGGAAAGGGTTCAAAATGGTATTTTTTTTTAAAAAAAAAACAAATGGAAGATATGTAGGTGGGGGAATAGTTGTATTGTTTAGATGTAGTAACATGGTTAGTGAGGATTCATATAGTTGACCTCAATTTGTATGGAACTGAGGTGTAGTGGTAGTTGTTTTTGTGTTAATATTATTGAGTATTCTATCATTGTGGAGATTCCTTATTATTTTTTGTACGTGGTGGTTTTTTTCACTTAACTAGTTTGGATCTGGGTACCGGAAGCTAATCTTGCAGTTAGTAGGAGTTCATATGTGTATGTTATTGTAAAGAATACTTATTTAAATTTTAGTCCTTTTTCTCTGTCAGTCGTTTGGGCGGTAGATTCCAAATATTTTTCACTTTTTTGGAATTTAAGGAATCGGAGTTGAAGATGGAGTTGTATTTGGTTATATTTTTTGCAAAAAGTATTTGAAATAATGTTCGATGTAAAGTACAACTTTTGAGAGGGAAAATAGTTTATAAGCTTTTCTGGGTACCAGAAGCTATTCTTGCAGGTAGCTGTTCATATGTGTATGTTATTGTAAATAATACTTCTTTATTAACTGCTCTTTGCTAATCATATGAAATTTCAACTAGCTCTTTTTGTTTTTCTTTATCTTTTTTCATTTTGAGTTTATTTCCATGTCCAGATTTGACCAAAATGTATGTGTTTTGGTTTGTTCTGATTTAGAGTTGTCTTGTGAACAACTAAGCATGTTTACTAGCCGAATACATAATTTCTACAGTTGTTTTTGAATTCCAGGAAAAAAAGAGACTGTATGGAGAGTTCTCGTATGTGATATGCCCATATTTTAGATCTCTCAACTTAGTTCCATCTTAAAGTTGTTTAACTGAATTCCGATTGTTTTGACCCCAGCCAGTTTGGAATTGAGGCTTAGTTGTTGTTGTTGTTGAATTCAACTGGTTAGAGAATATGAACCTTTCTGTCACTAAGTAGAGATTATTCCGTTGCATCATAGTGTAATAGCTTCAGTCTTTGTTAATCAAGAATAACTGCCAAAATTGTAGGGGTAGGAGAAGAGGACCGCTCCCCATGGTCCCCGAAGGAAAAATGTATCAGCATCTCATTGACAAATATCTAGAATACCTCTTCAACTACCACATGTCCAGAAAGTTGACCGTTCCTTTTCCCAGGTTGTTTAGTTTGATTTGTCTCCTAATGAAGGGTTTTTTAAATTCGTAAGTTGTCCAGAAATCACCTAGAGTTTTTTGTCTCTGCTAGGATTTAAACCTGAGACGTTCTCAACCCACTTCATTGCCACACCCTTGGGTGCCATCAAGATAGTCTAATTATGATGAATCCTCTGAGATTGTATTTTGTAGGGAAATAAAGGGTTCATATATTCAATAGTTGATTGGTTGAAACTGATATTTTTATGTGATCAGTTTACCCAAATGCTAATGTTTTATTTTATCCTTTTTCATACTCTTAGTGTTAGTCCGATGCAGCAATTTAGCATACTCTTTATCATAATTAATGAAGTAACTCATTCAAATATCCCTTTGTTAGACGGGTAAAAACAACTTGTTAGTAATAAAAAGGCATCAAGATGCTATCAAGTTAAAGCAAGTGTAACGGAGAGAAAAACAATAGCTATCTGAAGGGCAGTAAACCACTAGGAAACCAAAGCCAATATCATAGAGATGACTCACTTAAGTATTCCTCAAAGTCGTCTGGAGTATGACAGAGGTGTTCCTTTCATCAAATATAAAAGGTTTCCTTTGTCGGAGGGACAAAAAAAAAACAGGTATGAATTCTATTTGGGGGTAGAAATGTTTGTGTTCATGATGGCTGCATTCCACCAGATGTCTCATACAAAATTTGATTAATCTGTTTCTATGTTGTCTTTTTCCCTTTCAAAGACAAATTTAGTTCTGTCTATTGAAGCTGAAATCTTGAAATCACTTTATTATAATCTCATCCACCGTGATATGAGTAACTAACTGCAATTTATAGTTTGAAATCTGAGCACTTCTTAAGTTTTTCTTTCTTTTTCTGACTTAAACAGAATGATGAAAGTAGTAGCTTTGAAGATTTTGTTGTAGACTGGGATTCACCACAATCCCAAGACGTAGTTCTACGCAGGAGATGCGAGTCAGGGGAGGAAGTTGCTGTTTCTGCTTTTTTAGGTGCTGAGGGCTCTAATGAAAATGCCAAATTTCCCAGGAACGCTTTCATGAAAGTAGGTGTGAAGAAGCCTGGCTTGAGATCCTTGCTACAGTTTGATTGTGTGGCAACTGCCCAAGTTGGTGACGGTTGTGACGTTGAAATTCAAAATGTGAACTACATTCCATCACCAGACCTTGATTCTTCTTCAGCCCACAAAGGTCCCTATTTCAGGTACTTTCATCTTCTGTAGAAACAATTTAGAACAACTTTGGCTTTTGGGGAGTGAGAGCTCAGCATTTGGACTCATCGATTTAGAAGGAGTTTCAGTCTCAGTGCATTGATGAGTTGTCTGGTTTTCGGTATATGGAAAAATAATTCCGGCATAATGATATTATTTTATGCGAGATAACAACAAAAATAACAACATACCCCAGTGTAATCCCACAAATGGGGTCTGGGGAGGGTGGTGTGTACGCAGCCGTACCCCTACCTGGAAATAAGAATACGTATATTACCGATGTCTGTATAAGAATATCTAAAAATAAGACTACCCTTAAAATAGTCAATCTCTACACAACAATTCATGTATTATTCTTTAAATGAATTGGGTGTTGTCTTTAGGAAACCGTATCTTTTTATAGGTTCTCTACTTTTTTGAATACTTCTTGTATACAAGCATTTTTTGTGTACAATCTCTTTAATAAAATTGTTACTTACTTTATATATAAAAAAAGTTCTATTCCTTACCATGTAACAGACACTGTTTTATTGTTCCCAATATAACAATTATATATTATTATTCACCGCACAGCTATCACCACATTATAATCCTTGCATATCCCGTAAGGACCTAAGATCGCTCGATACTTCTAAATTTTAAGCTCACATAAGTATGGCAAAAATTGCTAGAGCATTCTTGCATTTGTCAACTGTTCTCATAGATGGTATTCAATCGTCTAATCCTGTCAGCTAGGGGAACAATAAATTCATTTCTTAGTTTATATATACTGTTGCTGCCTTTTATTACAGCAAATTCATGAAGATATCTTTCGAATTGGATTATAAATTTGTGCCTCGAGTTTGAGCTGTTTGCGTCCTCTTATCGGCCCACCTTGAGTACCCCAAGTCATGAAAGGTCAGCCCTCTTGAGTTCTCTATAAAAAGCTTAAAATCGCATTCTCAGGAGGTGGAAAAGAAGCTGCTAAACTTCACGACTATAAGCTTTGTATAGTATCTATTTGCTCGAATCAAAGGAGCTAGTTGTAATCCTCTATTTTTACATTCTTGCAAACACATGTTTTCCATGTCACTTTTCTTTTGCTCTCATTGCTTCCTGTTTAGCAATTTTCTCCTCTGTTTCTCGAGATGCTTTAGATGTTTGTGTGTACCTTTTGTTGCTCCAATAGAGTGATTCGTCTGTTTCTCGAGATGCTTATTTTGTGACAATCTCAAGGGTCGCCAATTGCATTTACTTAAAGAATGACCTATTCGGTTTCTCTTCAAATATGTATGAATTATGAGTTCCTTTTGTTGTGTTCCGTTTTTCAGTTTTTTTAGTTCATCAGATGAGAGACTTCGAGATGAGCTCCACAAATATCTAGAAGCAAGAGGAGTTGATAAAAGTTTCGCGGATTCACTCTTACTACACTTACACAAGAAGGAGCAAGGTCAATACGTCGAGTGGTTGCACAAAGTGCAAGGTCTTGTAACACCAAGTGAATGACACGGACAATGCTCTATGCAGGATAGTTGACTTGATTCGAGTTCATGACATTAAGGCACTGATTGCTGGAGGGGAGAAACATCTGTTGGTTTACTTGCAATTTTTGTTGGTTTTTGTATGTTTTATTTATACGTAAACCCCTTCTCGTTGTACTGAAATAGAGATCTTATTTAAACGGCCAGGTGCAACTTGCATGATGGAATTATATCAAAAAAATTGTTCAAGAATTGTAAGTTGAGTGTAGCACACATTATTTTGTTGAAAGAGTAATTAGGGGGGCACTTGATGTTTTCAGATTACTTCTTTTACAAATTTTATCATCTAGTGATGTTACTTATTACAACAATAAGTATGCCTCAATCCTAAATAAGTTGGGGTCGGCTATGTGAATTCTCAGCTTTTCATTTAAATTTATATATATATCATCATCATACTAAATAAAATAAAGTTGTTAATTGCATTTTACATGTCTGTTTTGCATATGTTTAGATATTTCTAGTTAGAATTGCTCATTTTGGAAAAGAAATTTTAGCTTATAATTATAGTCAAATTTCTCTATGATAGTCATATGCTATAACAACCATAATTTATATGGAACTGATCTTTTATGTTATATAATATACTATATATTCTCTATAACAGTGTTTTGCTATAGCAATCAGAAAATATCAAAACAAACAATGTCGTTAAAACAAATTTTGGTTGTAGTTTCAAAACAATTTGTATATAGTGTAGTTACTCATACATTGTTTGTATAATAGTGTATGAGAAGCCTATAATTATGATATGAGGTGTGTTATGCGTGAGGAACACTTCTCTTTGTTTTTTTTTTTCTTTTAAAATTAAAACTTCCATAGCATGACCATATTCACATGTCCAATCCGATGTGTATCGTAAGTGTTAAGTTTTATATTTTTAAAAGTCTCAATTTTAAGTCTTTGAATATGAAAAAATGCACCTAAATAGGTTAAAGTCAAGTTTACGTAAGGTGTCCATTACAAAATTTAAGTCTTCTTGACCTGATTTTTGTTTCTTCTTCCTTTTTTTTTTTTAATAAAAAAAAGTTAGGGAAAGATGTCTGAAATATATTCGAATTTTGACTGAAATTATTGTAACAATCTCAAACTATGGGCAGGACCTATTACCCCTGCACTGTTTAATAGTGTACTGTAAAGATATATATGTGTCCACGTGGACAAATTACTAAATACAATATTTATGATGTCTACGTAGGCACATATATATTTTTAAAATATAATATTAAATAGTGCAGGAGTAATAGATCTTGCCCAAAGTTTGAAATTGTTACAGCAATTTCGATCAAAGATCATATAATGTGTCTTTTTCTTATGGACATCATCATGTTGGTTAATTCCATAAATTTTCCATGAAAAAAATGTTCTTTTTCAAAGTCAATGATGTAATCTGAGCATGAAATTACAAAACATATTTCTGATTGACCAATAGTCAAGAAGAAATTGATGAGGACATTAAAATGATTTTTTTCTATAGTTATCTTGTATGAGAAAAGACATAAAGTGACACTTGAAATTGTTTTGAATTTGTAAAAAGACACTTTAATTATGCAAGCATCCTATTACCTTCCTAAACAATCCTGAACTGATATTATTACACCATTTTTTATCCACCTGGCATGGAGAGTGTTAAACTAAAATAATGAATACTATAATTTTATTTTTACAAGAATTTTACTATAAAATATATTTTCTTGTTTTTCTTATTATTTCAACTTTTTTTTCTTATTATTATTTTTTCTTTCTTCCTTCTTCTTCAAAAATACATTGTCATCTCCATTGAAACTTCTCACTTTCAATGTCACTTTTTATCACAACTCACTCCCTTTTTTACTACTATTAGTTTAACTCTCTTCAATTTTAAAATTCTATTTAAATTTTTTTATTATATTTCGAACAATTTGATAAACCATTAGATTTCAAGATGATTAGTAGGTATAGTTTAGTTTTTTTTAATCCAAATTTCAATTAGGCTTTTTAAATTTTTGGAGAATTCGTTGATTCTTTCAAAATTATCATTTCTAGTTTTGAAGTTATATGAAAATGAGATAAAGTAATTGATGATACCTTCAAAATTTTGATTTTTCTTAGAAAAACTAATAAGTTTTGTTATCATTAACTCAACAAAGTCTAGAAAATAACATGATTTTTTTAAAAAAATCACTAAAAGAAATGAATTTGACGGAAGAAGAAGAAAATGAAGGAGGGACTGAACTTGACGTGGGGATGGGGTGAGGTGACCGTGGGAGGTGAAGAAGAAGATGGAGTAGAATTTAAAATGAAATTAAAATTCAAGTAATAAAATAAAAATAAGTCAAAAATTTAGAGAGAAAAAAAAATATAAAGAAAAAACTTAAAATTGTTATAAATCTACTGCATTATGTGAATTGTCCATTAGATTTATCCAAAAATTAATTGAATTCATGTATGGGTGCTTCCAAGGTGATAAGAACATTTAGGGATAACTATTTATCTACTAATTTGATGACCTTTGGGAGTGATATTTCAACATTATAAATAGAGATATCGCTCACAATTTGGAAGACACACTTGAATAAGAAGAAAACTCCTCTCCTTCATCTACTTATCTTGTCTTCTTCTCTTTATAATTATATTGTTCTGAACTTGATTTTATAACAAAAATGAAAAAAAAAAATTCAAATTAAATCAACATGTGTCACGTAATAATTGATGTGTGATAATACTTGTTTTTTAAAATCTGGAATTGGTGAAAAAAATGATACAATAATATAGATCGAAATTATTTAGGAAGTAATAGAACGATCGCATAGTTAATGTGTCTTTTTAAAAATTCGGAACAACTTCATGTGTCACTTTATGTCTTTTTTATATCTTATATCAATAATCTATTGACCTAATTAATTTATATTCATGTCAAATAAGTTCACTAATAAAAAAACAACATATTAAAGATTTTTTGTAAATGTTATCAATATTTAAAGAAGTAAACAAATGAATAAACCACTATAAAGACAAGTGACGTCCTTTTTATTTATTTATTTTATATTCATAACATAGTATTTTCATTTTCCTTATTATTTATACATACGTATCTAGTAAAAAATTTCAATAAAGCAGTGTCCCATTGACACCACTTGGATCAAGACGTATTTGACGTGGTTTGGGAGTAACACGCTCCCCATCAAGAAATTTCTCATTTTCAAGTTCAAATGCAGCCAATAACAGGAGTCCAGAGTAAAAAGGGCAAAAAAAAAATTATCAAAAATTTCAAAAAGGCACATTAATTTTTTTTTAAAATCAAAAGGGCAAAATCGCTCCTGACGAAGCGATTCCCTCTGACACAATGACTAAAAATCGTTGCCCTAGCAGCGATTTTGTCCAAAAACTTTTTTATTAAAAATCGCTGCTGTCAATCAATTTTTTTTTTCTTACACATCGCTACAGGGGTAGCGTTTTTCATGTCTATGTTAATGTGCTCTTCTATTCATGCCTATTGTTAATTATCAATAATATAAAAATATGCCTATGTTAATGTGCTCTTCTTTTCATGCCTATTCATGACTATTGTTAATTATTCATAATATAAAAATGATAAACAAGACGGACAGTATACTCAATAAAATTGTTGAAGCATGAGAAAAATTGAATTATATATCATAAATAATAATAAAAGAATATTGAATTAAAAAAAACTTTTTTTAAAAAAATTCTTAACCAAAATCACTGCTATAGCAGCGATTTTGAAGATTATTTATTATTTTTTTTGAGAAAATTGCTACTATATTTTGAAGAAAAAAATATTTTTTTTTTTAACGGACAACTTTTGTCAGAAGAAAATCGCTCATGACGGAGCGATTTTGTCCCTTTGGTTAAAATTCTTGCCGTTTTAGGTTTTTGAAAGAAAAAGTTGCCCTTTTGGCTCCAGACTCCTAATAACAGGATCGTCTCAATAAAATTTGGAGCCTAAAGTCAAACTTTATAGAGAGGCTTTGTTTTTTTTAGTTGACATATATAAATTGAATCATTATAATATACTCAGTGGAATAATGAGGTCTGGATAGATATGATATACAAAGACATTATGAAGTAAGAATGCAAATAATGTAATTTTTCTATGAAAACTATATAATATAAAGTTAGAATAATAAAAGTTGACTCACATAAAAAAGTTTATTTAGTGATATCGAAATAGTGTTGCGTTGAATTTGGTAAGTTGATATAATGATACTAAAATAGTGTTGATTAGTTTTAGTGCATGAAATTTGAAGAAGAAACCAAAAAATAAATTTGATTTTTTTATAAACACACAACAATAAATTTGCATAATGCAGAAAGTTGAGAGACTTTAGAATATTCAATAATGAGAGAATAAAAATAGTGAAACAAGAGTTGAAAAAAGTAATATATGAATGTTGGTTCATGATAATTGTCCTATTATAATTGAGGCAACAAAATAGATAATCACATAAGAAAAGAAAGGACCCTACAATTAATTAAACACTTTCCATGTCTCAATTATTACAACGATCTCTATATTAAATGAGATTTGAAAATTATTATATTTTCTATCCAAAAAAATATTTTCAAATTTATCAATACATGAAGTATAGATCTTTGCCAAAAATTTGAAGCTCAAAAAAATTAGGGCCCCAAACAATTGTTTTGATAGCCTTGTGGTAGAGGCGGCTCTGCCACTCTGCCCAATAGTCCAATTAGTTCAAATTCATACGTTGTCAAAAAGTTTCTCATTCCTAAACTTGAATGTATCTTATTGGTTTGATAAATTTGATTTTTCATCGAATAGGTCCACTAAAAGGTAAAAAAACTTCCATTACCAATTTTTTATTTTATTTTCAGAATTATTCAAACTCGATCATCTCAATATAATCATCAACGATAACGACTAAACATTCTAAATATTCCCCTTATTTCTCGTTTACCTAAATTAACAAACATGACATGAGCTTCATATACTAATATTTAAGTCTGTTTTACCAAATGTGTCCAAATTTTTTTCGGTAGAACGAAAGGTTTGCCAAACCACTATTTAAATATATTGAGTTTTTTTTCTTTTTCTTATACATAATAGGAATAATAAATAGAGAATAAACATATATTTAAATTCGTCATAATTTTGATATTTAGTTGCATTTCTTTAATATCTTCATCATAGCTTTTTTGCTCTTGCATTTCCTTCAAACTTATCCTAAAAAATAAATGATTTCTTTGAGTCGAGTGTCTATTGAAAATATCTTTCTCTATTCCACAAAGATAGGTAAGGTCTACATATATTCAATGTTTAAATCAAATTTTTTTTATTGAAAGGTCAAAATATAAAAAGTTAAAAACACAAAAAAATTAAAATAATTTTACACCTACTATGTATAGATAAAAAAATATTTTTGACTTTTAGATATATAGCGAAAGGTTTTGATACCCTAATTCCCCCTTGAGATCCTATTTATGAGATTATTTTGCGAGTTGTTATTGTGGTTGTTGTAAAATTAAATAGTGAAAAACAAGTAATTTATCAATCAATTGACCTATGTGGGGCCATCACATTGTTGTTTGTTATATGTACATTACAACATTGAAGTTGACTATTAGGTTGTATCTGTGTCATCATGTTGAATCTTTGTTGGGGGTACTATAAAAATAAAGAATGTGTTTGGTATGAAAGAAGAACATTTTTTTTGAAAATGTCTTTCTGATTTCTTTGATTGGTCGGTAGGTTTTGAGAAATATTTTCTTTTAAAAAAAAATTCATAAAAAGAAAAAAAAATGACTTTAATAATGAAAAGATAATAAATTTATGTGGTGTTTTACGTTGATTACTTTCTCTATTTCTAAACAATTCACCTATCGCAATCCTCACCTATGCACCCTCAAATTTAGTGGAGCTAAAATTGACAGGATTCGTCATAAGGGGTTAATAATTGAGTTTTGAATTTAATCTTTGTTCATATTTTGAAAAAATATCTAATACTCATACATAATTCAAATAAAAATTATTTGGTCTTTATACACATACAAGATTTGAATAAAAGTTATTGGGGTCATTCACATAGTTAACTTCTAAATTTGAATTTACGCACTGTATATTCCATTTCAAGAGACGATACTCTTAATAAAATTATTTTTCAATTCAGAATTTTAAATTTTAGACCTCCGATTAAAAATAAAAAGATCTAAATCATCTTATTTATTTTTCATCTTATAAAGTCAATAAACACTAAAGAAATGCGCATTAACATATTAAATATTCTCCAAACAAAGGAGAAAAAAAGATATTTTGGAAACTTTTCAAAAAAGTATCATAAGATCTCTTACCTTTTAGTATTTTAGTATACAGTTCCAAAAGTATCAGATCCTCAAATCTCAATTTATTTTACTCTTTTCTATATATATATATATACTTAACATCGGAGCCCGTGCTAGCACGGGCCCAATATGTATCATTTTTTGTTTCAATTTATGTGACAAAGACAAAATTAAATAGTTAATCAAACTTTAATATTAATTTAAAATAGTTTAAATTTTTAATTATTGTTAACTATGGTAAAAATTTTTTTATGTCTTTTAACATTCTAAATTGCTAATTATTGTTGTATGATTTGTAATATCTTTTACGCAATTTTGAAATAATAAAGGTTATTTCTTCTTTCTCAATTTATGTGGTACTAATAAAATTTTGAGATTCAATCAATTTTTTTTGTCTTTAAAATATTCTATTGTTAATTACTGTAAATTATTGTACTTTCTAAGTAATTTTAAAATAATATATATTATTTCATTTGTCCAATTTATGTGTCACCGATAAAATTTGAAGAGTTAATCAGATCTTTTACATATTTTAATATCTTTTGAATATTTAAGTAAATAATTATTGTGATTTATAATATTTTAAACAATTATTTAAAAATAAATAAACAACAAACAAAATGAATTCATCATAGGAAAATTACCAAAGCATCCTTGAATACATCAATAATGGGTCCCACTTTTTGTTTAAAAAAATATGCATATTGGGAGGATATTTTTGTCCAAAGTGGA
>JAJOOR010008327.1:0-31280 GCA_036250505.1 Solanum acaule | reverse complement strand
TCTCGCTCTCTCACTCGCCTCTCTCACTTTATACAAAAAACGCAAATTGTATAAAATGCGTTTGTGTTTGTATAAAGCGAGAGAAAATTGTATATATATATATATATTTTCGTTCCCCTCTCTCCCCTCTCTCCCCTCTCCCAGATCTCGCTCGCCACTCTCCCAGATCTCGCTCTCTCACTCCCCTCTCTCACTTTATACAAAAACGCAAATGTATAAAATGCGTGAAAATTGTATATATACATATATTTTTGTTCCCCTCTCTCCCCTCTCCTAGATCTCGCTCGCCACTCTCCCAGATCTCGCTCGCTTACTCGCTTCTCTCACTTTATACAATTGATCCTTTTTGTATATGTATACCAAAGCAGATTATACAACTGCTTTCTTTTGTATATGTATATCGAAATATACATATTTATGTTTGCTATGGAGCGCAATTATGCAAACTTTGCTATAGCATACAAATATGAATTTTGTGTTTGCTATATGTGAAAGTTGCTCTTAAATAAATTATATTCAGTGCAAATACAATTTGTATATACTAAATATATGAAGTGTAAATTGAATATTTAGTAAATATTTAATAAATATATAATTAAATATAAATGTTAATGATATTAATATCTTGTTACAATTTTAATCATTCACATTTATTCAAACTCATTAAGTGGTTGATATATTTATTTATTTTTAAATGCATGAACTTAATATGACTAAAGATCTAAATAATTAAGATTAAGAGCATGTTTGAGATTGCTGTTGGAAGCCCAAAAATACTTATTTTAAGAAAAAATAATTTGAAAAATTAAGTATTCGGCAAACCAATAAAACTGCTTTAAAATGAAAGCGGAAGCAGTTTTTCTACTATTGGAAGAAACTAAATTTTTCTACTTCTTGAAAAAAGCAGAAGCATAAAATTATATTTTTCAAGACTAAAATATATGTTCCATATATACATAGAGTATTTAGTATTTACTAATATATCTCTTATTAATTAATTAACATATCTCATAAGTTTGTTAAGTTTCATTTAAGAATTTTTTTTTTTTTTAATGATAAATGATAAAGGGAATCTCAAAAGCACTTTTTAAATAAAGATTAGTCAAACACAATTTGCTTATGAAAAAAACATTTTCCAAATAAATTAGTCAAACATAATTATTTTTTCTCAAAAACAATTTTCTAAAAAGCTATTTTATAAAAGTGCTTACGAACAGTTTTACCTAAATCATTGGTTAAACATCACAATCCACACAAGCTAAAGCCTAAAGGGGCAACAAAAATTGACCATGGAAGTTGCCTTTCCATTTTAAATATTTCCACTTTTATGATTTTGAATAGAACATACAAATTTGGAGTGCCGTTTTAAACTCTTTTTCTCAATGGAATATTTGTCCAAATTGTGAAGTTTTCTATTCCCATTTTGGAAAAGTGCCCCCAATAAAGTTTTCAACTTAAATTATCGAAACAGAAAAGAAACCGTAAATAAGAAAAAAGATAAAAGTATAATAAGTACAACTTGTTGATCCATGTTACTTTTAAGTAGGAACGTTAAATAATTAAGTAGGATTGAAATTGAAAAAGTTAAAGTGGATTGAACTGCTAACTAGGTCGGATCATAATTTGTCCTAATTTATTTTGGCTAAAATGAACTTTGACTCGTTTAATCTAAATAATATTAATCCACTGTTATAAATGAATGCAAAGGGCATTAATATAGAGTTTATAGTTTTATAGAATGACTAATGACATTGATATAGACTTTATTGAGTTTGTAGAGTCTCAAATCTCAATTATGCAAAATTTATAATTTGTTACTCAATATTCTCCTTTTTCGTTATTTTATTTTTTCCTTAATAAAATGGAAAATCTTAAAATTAGGCATGTAATCAAACTGATGCACCAAGGTAAATCACATTCCAAAAACTCGATAGACAATGGAACATATACAAAATGATATATTTATGAACTAATATTAAAAAAAATTGTTGTCAAAACATCAAAAGATACTGCAATTATAGAATCTCTTATTGTTAAAAAAAAATCATATTCGTTAGAATTTGGTTCATCTACTTATAATCATAAATACAAAATGTAATTGTACCTTGCTATTTAGGGGTAATTTAGCTTGTCGGGCAAGTTCACAAGAATCAACAACTTTTACTTAAATTATATGTATTTATCAAAATATTCACTAAATATATTTAAATATTTATTTGTGCATACAATTATTATTGTATATTAAAACTGTTGTTAAAACATTAAATTTTAAATTCGTTTTTGATTATTAATTATTTGTATCTTGTACAATAGTATACATAATCTCTTATTGTTGAAAAAATTAATATTTGTTAGAATTTGGTTCATCTACTTAATAATAAATACAAAATGTAATAATACCTTGCTATTTAGGGTAGTTCTAATTGTTGGATGCAACTTTACGAGATTCAAAAACTTTTACTTAAATTATATGTATTTATCAAAATATTTACTAAATATATTTAAATATTTATTTATGTATTTAATTAATATTATATATTAACCTAAAACTGTTGTAACTTTTAAAACATTAGATTCAAAATTTTGAATCTGTTTCAGACTATTAATTATTTGTATATTGTAAGATAGTCAAATTATGTCACGTATGTTTTAATATTCCAACTAAAACAGTATTTAACTTCAACCTTATCCATAAAGATATGATAATTATATTATTTGTTACCTTAACTAGCCCATAAAGATCATGTTCTTAAAACTGTAATCTCGTTTAATTAAGGATCATAGTGCCACATATCTATATGTTTATTTAAAGTTTAATTTTTAAGTCCCTTTTAGGATATTTATTTTAGTAATAAACTAATAATCTTAATATGAGTTGCTCTTTTTTTCTTTATTTGAAAGAATATTTACCTTAGGGAATTTGCATTTTGTCCTTTAATAATTGATAAATTTTGTTTTTGATCATTGTAATTTTTTTATTAAATCTATTTAATCTTCAATTAATTGATATATGCACTTTGAATCCCTCTAATTGATGTTTTTATTTTTATAACTTTAACGGATTATCAAGTACTAAACTATTTAATTATTGTGTAATATTACTATTACTATGTATTTTGATGATAATATAAAAATATAATTCTAGAAACAATTTAAATATACAAAAGAGTAAATAAATAAATTTTATTAATACAAAATTGAATGTGCTTAGACAAATATTACGAGACCCAAAATCCAAATTTTATAGGAGTAATAAATAAGGGATCTGCTATAATATAACCTTTCCGTTCTATATTTGTTATTCATTTTACTCTTTACACGCCTTTAAATAATCATAAATTAAAATAAATTATTTTACTAATTCATCCTTTATCCACTTTTAACTTTTTGAAATCTATAAATTTGTTTTGGCTTCCAAGAAAATAATAATTATAGGGATAAAATGAAAAATATTTAATTAATTTTATCTTATTTTAGTAAATTGACAAGTAATTTAGTAGAATTATTTATAATTAGGTGGTACAATTAATATTTGACAGGAAGTATGTATAGTTTTTAAAATTATCTCCTTTTTTGGAGCCAGGATTCATTTAAAGATGATGCTCCCAACAAAGTTTCTTCATATCTAAAATTTGAATTCGAGAACTCTGATTAATATCGAAGCAATCATTGATGATATCAGGGCAATGATTGTGTGGGGAAAAGATTGCGCTGCACCAGCAAATTAAAAGCATTCTTTGACCGATTTGTCCCTACTTCCAATTGCATGCATCCCTTCTTTTCCAATTTTATAACAAGGATCAAATTAATTAATATTTATTATAATTTTTTTAATTTTTTTAGTAATAAAATATAGTATTTAGAAATTACATAATTTTTTTTAACAATAATTCACTATACATAATAATTTAAAATATTAAATGGCAGTACTATTATTGAATAATTTGTTACAAGTGATAAGACTTGCCACAGTATACGTGATACACCAAACTATCTGTTTCATAAACTTTTCATTATTTATATAAAGTTGCTACTTTTATTCTTTCTTGAAAACAGTGCTGTAATTTTCATCTCCAATAATGGCGGCTCGTGTATTTCTCTCTCGTTCTGTTCATCTGCTTTCTAAGGGTAATAATGTCTATTTTTTTATGATCCTTTTACTTTTATGTCTCTCTGTTAAGTGGATTTTGATTATTTTGTTGAAATAACTATGGGGTTAAATTAATGAATTTCATGATCTTGTTAATAGAATTTCAAGATTTGGATGAAAAGTTACAATCTTTGTGTGTTTTAGTAATAATGTTGGAGACCCTTTATATGTTTTTAGTGGTTTTGAATTTAGGATGCTTAAAGATCTAATCTTTGGACAATCAGAAACAAGAAACTCAAACATGTTTAGTAAAATTAAACTTTTTTTCCCCACCCTATCCCTAGGAGGATGGAGTATTAATAGTGTTCACACTTACCCTTCACTCTAGCGTGATTCGAACCTTGGTGGAGGTGTTCAACAACTTGACCAAGCTTCACTTGTGTTTTTCTTTTTAGTACTTGTTGCTGGTGGGAGGTGGCAGGGATTCTGTGGAATTAGTTAAGTTGCGCGAAAGCTGGCCCGAAAACCACAATCCTAAAAAAAAAAACATGTGTTTTAGTGGCATGAGTCTTGTTGTACAGCTCCATAATGCTAAATTATCATGATTTTTCTTTAATGTTGGTTGTTGAAGAGTTATGGTCTTTTTTGCAGTTTGACCATTCTGAATCTTTAATGCAGAAAACTTATTGAAATGGTTGAATATATTGTATAGAGTTTAAAGTCTTTTCAACAACCTTGTGCTTACGAACTATTCAAAAGTTGAATATGGATGAATGTTCAAGAGTTTTAGTCCTGTTTCACTTTGACCATTCTGAACTTTTAAGGTAGAAATCATATTGAAATGGTTGAATATATTGTATAGAGTTGAAGTCTTTATCAACAACCTTGTACTTGTTAACTATTCAAAGGCTGAATATGGATGAATGGTTTTTTTTTTCCTTTTTTTGTGAAGCATTACTTGTTGAATTGGTTGTTTCTGTGAATTGTAATAACTGCAGAAAATGTAGTATGTAATTTGTACATTTCCTAATTTCTGGTTGAACTAGCAACAAAGTTCTATAGGGAAAGAGGATTAATAGTCTCTTTTCAATTTTCTTTAATTCTCACGAAATTTTGCGATGTGTCATTATCATTCCTTCTCCTTGACTTGGGAGATTTTTACCGCTCTTTTCTGGTCCCTACAGATTCTGAGATGACATGTAGAGAACTATAATGAGAAAAACTATTTTGTATAGGAAAAAGATCCCATCTTGGCAGAATAGCTGCTTATAAATACAGCACAGCGGCTGCTCTCGAGGAGCCCATCAAGCCTACTGTCAATGTGGATCATACTAAACTTTTTATCAACGGGCAATTTGTTGATTCTGCATCAGGTAAATTTGTTAATCACCATAATGGAGCTCAGTTCTCTTTTTTCATATTTTTATTTGGCCCTTCTGTTGTACAATGGAGCTAATTCCTTGAGCTTTTAGGAAAAACTTTCCCAACTCTCGACCCCAGGACAGGGGAGGTAATTGCACATATTGCTGAAGGTGATACAGAAGATATTAATCGGGCAGTAGCTGCTGCTCGTAAGGCTTTTGATGAAGGACCGTGGCCTAGGATGACTGCTTATGTATCTACTTTGTATCTCTTAGTACATTCTTTTGCTATGTTAATGATTGTGCATGCGAGATTACATCTAATCGTTAATGGTTCATAACTGCAGGAAAGGTCAAAGATATTGCTGTGCCTTGCTGATCTGATTGAAAAACATAATGATCAAATTGCAACGCTCGAGACTTGGGACACTGGGAAGCCTTATGCACAAGCTGCTAAGATTGAAGTACCAATGGTTGTACGTCTACTCCGTTATTATGCTGGTATGTTAGATAACCATATGGAGAGCGTAATTGTATTTCACCACTTCTTTCATGTTGGTTGGCTCCTGAAATATTTTATGCACCTGATGTTCTCCTTTTGATTCTGCAGGCTGGGCAGATAAAATTCATGGTATGACCATTCCTGCCGATGGACCATATCATGTTCAAACGTTGCATGAACCGATTGGGGTTGCTGGTCAGATTATCCCATGGAATTTTCCTCTCCTCATGTTTTCTTGGAAAGTTGGCCCTGCTTTAGCTTGTGGTAACACAATCGTGCTAAAGACGGCTGAGCAGACCCCATTATCTGCATTGTATGTAGCTAATCTATTGCAGGAGGTACCATCCAAGTTTCCTCTTTTATTTCCCACAAGAGTAGTTCCACACTGCAAGTACACAAAGTCTCATCTTATAGGCATCATATCTTAAGTGAAATCATCAGTTTCTACTTCTCAAATTTTATGAAAACAATCCATTACTTCTTATACTAAGTCACTAAAGTGTCACGAGTTTATGGTGTTAATAATAATCACAAACTGAAGCATCTACTTGTTAATATGCCACAACTTATTTTCTTTTTAATACATTGTTGTTGCCACTTGCTACATGTTTCCAGTGATACGGTATATCTCTAATACTCGGTTATTACTAACAGGCTGGCCTGCCTGAAGGTGTTCTGAATATCATTTCTGGTTTTGGTGCCACTGCTGGTGCTTCTCTGTGTAGTCATATGGATGTGGATAAGGTAACTCTATCTACTTTTATTCAGTTTTTTAGTCTGTTCTGTGTGAAGATCTGAAGTTTGTGTCTCTTTAGCTTTTACTTCTCCATATTGTGTCAATTTCTTTGGTTTGAAGGATTGCTAGAAACACCACAACTACTCCTCGACCTATTTCATATTCATGCATTTAATTCATGTATTGGCATTTGCAGCCATTTCTTGCCAAATACTAGTTGTGCCGAATGAGCTAATATCCCTCAAATTGATATTATTAGTGTTATTTCAAAAACAACAGTGGAGAAATCTTGTCACTTGAAAAGACGAGTTTTCATACATCAATAAAGAAGGCAAGTTTCACACATATTATGCAGGAAATCTAGTGCATCTTCAATAGTTGATCCCATTCCGTATGAAAACTCTGGTAGTATTTGATGTTAGCGTTACTCTCATTCTTAACCAATTCTGGACTGTATTATGGTATTATAGAGTTGGAAGCACTTGAATCTTTAGCCAGCCGTGCTATTGTATGCAATTTATCCAAACTCAAAGTATTAGGATGGAAGACCTGTCTGCACATATGTAGCTTATTCAAGTCCAACGATTAGTTAAGGCAACAGCTGACTTGACTATCTATTTATATCTATGTATAGTTGTACATATGTAAGTTGATACCAGTATACTGCACTGGATTGGACACTGATTCACTTATGTTCCGCCAACAGCTTGCTTTTACTGGATCAACAGAAACCGGGAAAACCATACTTGAATTGGCTGCTAAGAGCAATCTTAAGCCTGTGACATTGGAACTTGGAGGGAAATCCCCTTTTATCGTTTGTGAGGATGCTGATATTGATACAGCCGTTGAACAAGCTCACTTTGCTCTCTTCTTTAATCAGGTACTATTTCCTATCTATACTTCTTCATTGGGTGTTGGTCAGGTTCATGTTAGATACTAACACCTACGACATAAATTTTAAAGGGCCAATGTTGTTGTGCTGGCTCTCGGACCTATGTTCACGAGAAAGTCTATGATGAATTTCTGGAGAAGGCAAAAGCACGCGCCTTGAAACGAGTAGTTGGTGATCCGTTTAAATCAGGCACAGAGCAGGGTCCTCAGGTATTGATGATCTCCTAACTAATCCACTTTCTTATCTAAAATGCTGGAAACCAATGTATTAAACCTGTACGACGAAAAACAAACCATATTTCCTTCCTTGTAAGTCTTTTTCTTAAGGTAATAATACTATACATAAGAGTTTTCCTGTCACAACAGATTGATTCAAAACAGTTTGATAAGATCATGAAGTACATTAGATCTGGTGTCGATAGTGGAGCTACTCTTGAAACTGGCGGTGAGCAATTTGGTAAAAAGGGCTACTATATTAAGCCCACCGTCTTCTCTAATGTTAAGGTATATACATTTTCACTTTAATAGACATGATTTATAGCATCAACGTCCATAAATTGTCATAACTAACAAATTGCACAATTGTCAGGATGATATGCTGATTGCACAGGATGAGATTTTTGGTCCAGTACAGTCCATCTTAAAATTTAAGTATGTGAGAACAATCAAATATATATGTCAACAGTACGTGGAACTTTATTATCGACTTCTATTTATGGTATGCATTTGTTCATTACAGGGATCTTGATGAAGTGGTACGGAGAGCTAATAGTTCTCGGTATGGTCTAGCTGCTGGAGTATTTTCGCAGAATATTGACACTGCAAACACCTTGGCACGAGCCTTGAGAGTTGGGACGGTATGGATTAATTGCTTTGATACGTTTGATGCTACAATTCCTTTTGGTGGCTATAAGATGAGTGGTCAGGGAAGAGAAAAGGGAGAATATGGTCTCAGGAATTACTTGCAAGTGAAGGCAGTTGTGACACCATTGAAGAATCCAGCATGGTTATAAACATAATACTCCTAAGCAATTTTTACAAATAAAACTAAACCATCATGATATCAAATTGCTCTAGTTTATGATGTTGATGACGATAAATGCTGGTTTTCTTTCAAAACCTCTTTTATATACAAACTGCATTTGATGTCAATATGCAACTAGTTTTATTAAATTCATTGTCAACATCATTTCTCCTCTTATATATTCTCCTTGCATATATGTTTTATCTATCTCGATGAAGATCTAAAGTGTAAAGCCAATCTTATTGAAATTCTGTGAGAACAGAACAACTTATTCAGTTATAGGGTGAATTTCACACAAAAGCATATGCAAATGCAATACTGAACATTGTGGTATAACCGCGGACCTCCTAGACACTTTGGTACAACAAATGGCAGTACAGAATAAAAATGAGACACATATTACAAGTGTGAGGTTTGGAAAGAATAAGATTATTGGTGTGTTTGGTATGATGGAAAATATTATCCATAAAATATTTTGTTGGAACGATTTCTGGTTTGTGTTGTTAAGTATCATTCATGATGGTTGATCTTGTTTTTGCTATTCTTGACAAAGGAAACAATAGAGTGACCAATTTTCTCACCCATCATGGTGGAAACATGTTTTTTCTCTTTAGGAATTACACTTCCTTTCTTAGGAGTGAATGGAAATACGCCATTTTTGCTTTCTCCGATTTTATCTGTTGTTCCCTTCCCTTTGCTTTCCTTATCAGCCATCTTTCTCTTGCTCTCTTCTTGTTGTTATTGCTTTGTTTGTTAAGTGAATTGTGTGTGTCTAATCATCAAGGTAAAGATGCTTCTTATAGGCCTAAGAAACCAATTCTCCTACACAAATTTTGATAGTAATTTCTTGTGCGTCTATGTGTTTGTGTGTGCTTAAATATGTGTTTTTGTGTATTTGTGTGTGCTTCAACTTAGTCAGCATGAGTTGAAGCAAAGATTATATTGTGATTTATGTGCATTTTTGTTAGTTTAAAATAGTCAACCTCAACTCCACCAAAGATCATAGTTTGTGTGTGTGGTTTTTCTATTGTTGTTGATAATAGTGTGTGTGTATTGTGTAGGTGTGTTTATAGCTAGTCAACGTGAGATTAAGCAAACACTATATATATTGTGTTGTGTACCTTTTGGGAAAATGAAAAAGGGAAAAGGGCCAAAATAACTAAGAACTAATTAAAATCGGTCAAATTCAGCCTCCATTATATTTTTTTAGTTAAAAGGTTCTCGTCATTATATTTTTAGCTCAAAAATACCCTCCAGGCTCTAACTATCCAAATGAACTGAAAAAACTTTTTCCTTCTGAAAGTTTATTCAAACAAGAAAAAAATGAATATATTTTGCCGTTGAACTATTTAAAATGAGATAATAATTCAGAGATAATTTTTTATCCAAAACGTAATGAGGGGTCCATTCCCAAAATTCATATGCTTAATGCGAGTGTCAGTGTGCATGTTCTCTGGATGATAATATTATACAAAGTATTTTCTCTGTTTTATTTCATGTGACGATTATTATTGGAAAAGTCAAAAAATATTTTCTTTGATATCATTATTATAAATAGGTATTAAATATTTTGAATTGTTAATTATTATAGTTTATTATATTTTTAGTATAATTTTTAAATATGTAAATCTTATTTTTATTTTTAAATTTTTTTTCATGTGCGGTTTCTAATTTACTTTATACAATTCGAGTTAGTCATGAAACAAACGGAATACTAGTTTGATAGACTAATTTCCTCAGATTCTCACCATCATATTAAATGAGCAAATCATAGTTCATAAATTAGGTATCATATTATCCTAAGACACAATATTAATAAGTCATGATCTTTATGTTCATTTTATAAATAAATGATTGAGATTACATGTTATTACAAACTTCCAAGTACACATTTTTTTTTATAGAAATAACCATTGGTCCAATAAATCGACAACAGTAACATCTAACTAGTATATTTTAATATATCAACATGGGTTGTGGTGCAGTGATGTGACTGCTTCAACCTTAATCAGAAGTCTCAGCTTCGAACCTTGGGTATGGAGAAAAACTTGTTGGGAGCATCACCCCAAATGGACCAAATGCTCTACGAAAATCACTTATATTTATTTTGTATCAATAAAATCACTCAAATTGGTATGTTTTATCTACAAAGTCATTATAGCTAATTAAAAAAAACTAAAGAAACAATTACATAAATCTCCCCTCAAGTTTAATTATTCATCCCCCGTTTCTATTTATATGTCACCATTTTAGATTTCACATCTCTTAAGAAACTATGTAAGTTTACCGTTGTACCCTTATTTAGTATTTTCTTGAAGTCAAGTTTTCAATAAATGAACGTAAATTGATTTATTTTGATTAATTAAATTGACCAATGAACATGAATTAATCATTTAGTTTTCTTACGTTGGTCAAATTCATACTTTCAAGGCTAATAACTCTCAAGGGTAAAATAGAAAGTATAGTGCCATTTATGCATTGATTTATGAAATGACAATTATTAAGGATCAATTATTTTTTGTAAGAGAACGACGTATAAATAGGAACGGATGGAGTATTATTTTTTAACTTAATGCTTACCTCTCTTATTTTTTTATTAAGTTTTAACCTAATTATTCTTACTACTATAGGAGAATGTAATTCAACTAATTTTGTCCATATATTTGTGTGTGTGTGAGATGTGTAGATGACCACACTTACGTGTTGTGTCTTGTGTGTATTGATGTGTGTGTTTGCTTGGGCACTATTTTCTATTGGCCATTTTAAATTAATAATGTTTCCTTTATCTTAGTTTACATGACATTGTTTTACTTTTAGAACTACTTAACAAGTTAATTATTGTTCTTAATAATGTTCTTTTAATAGCTTTCACAATACAAATTTATTAATTACGCAATTTTTTTAAAAAAATATTATATTATTTCTATCTATTATCCATGAGATAGTAATAATTAATGTCTGTGTACATACCTCACTTGTGAGATCTCACTGGTATGTAATTATTATTGTTAATTTGTTATTATTGTTATTTCCGTCTAACTATTTTTTCGATCATCATTTTAACATTTTCTTCCCAATTACCAATATATAGATTAAATGGATATTTTTATATTCAACTAATTAACTCTTTCGTATAAAAAAAATGAGATTTAAGAATACTTTTTGAAAGAGATGTAATGTACGGAAAACAAAATAAAGTGACGGAATTAAAAAAACACAAAAGCATATGCAAATACAATATTGAACATTGTGGTATACTAGGGACCTCCTAGACACCTTAGTAGAACAAAAGATAGTACAAAATAAAAATGAGATATATTACATGTGTGATATTTGGAAAGAATAGTATTACTGGTGTGTTTGGTATGACGGAAAATATTTTTTGGTTCGTACTGTTAAGTATCATGATGGCTGATCTTGTTTTTGCTATTCTTGACAAAGGAAACAATAGAGTGACCAATTTTCTCACCCATCATAGTGGAAACATGTTTTTTCTCTTTAGGAATTACACTTCCTTTCTTAGGAGTGAATGGAAATACGCCATTTTTGCTTTCTCCGATTTTCTCTGCTTTTCCCTTCCCTTTGCTTTCCTTATCTGCCATCTTTCTTTTGCTCTCTTCTTGTTGTTCTTGCTTTGTTTGCTATGTGAATTGTGTGTGTCTAACCAACAAGGTAAAGAGGCTTCTTATAGGCCTAAGAATCCAATTCTCTTACACAATTTGGATAGTAATTTCTTGTGTGTCTATGTGTTTGTGTATTTGTGTTTATGTGTTTGTGTAGTTTGTGTGTGTTTTAAACTAGTCAGCATGAGTTGAAGCAAAGATCATGTTGTGAATTATGTGCATTTTTGTGAGTTGAAACTAGTCAACTTGAACTCCAACAAGTTAAAGATCATATTTTGTGTGTGAGACTTTTGTTGTTGTTGTTGATAATAGTGTGTATTGTGTATGTGTGTTTATAGCTAGTCAACGTGAGATTAAGAAAACATTATATATTGTGTTGTGTGCCTTAGGGGAAAAACAAAAAGGAACCTCACAACTATTTAATATCAGTCAAATTTACACTATTATATTTTGGGGTCAAAATTATGAGTCCTTATATGTTTTGCTCAAAAATATCCTCTAACTATTTAAATAGACCAAAAACATCATTCCTTCTAAAAATAACAAATTCAATGTTAAAAAAGGATAAATTACTTAACTACACTCCTTTACTTACCTTAATATCCATTTATCCCTACTTATTTCAAAAATTTCAAAAATCCCTTATTTTACCTATGTATCCCAATGTATCAAACGCTATGTATCCCGTGCACAATGCTATGTATCCCGCTATGTGGAATGTATCAAACCTAATGTATCCCGTGCACAACGCTATGTATCCCGCTATATGGAATGTATCAAACCTAATGTATCCCGTCTACAACGGTATGTATCCCGCAAACATCATTTTTAAGAGATTTTTGATAAATAGAAAACTAGAAGGGATAGGATGTTATTTAGTACTTATAATATGTGGTTCCTATAATTTATACGATACTAGTATGTTTTCCTTCTACCACCCTCATAATAATATTGTTAACGATGAAGACAACAATCCATAAGAGAACGTGATTGATGATAGTCGAAGCTGGAGTTCTCATGAAATTAACGATGATCTTGGTCACAAAATTAAGAATATCGTATCTATATTTTGTAGCTTGTTTATAATTGTCGGCCTCGTTATCGTGATAACATGGCTTATCTATTCCGAACTACGGGGATGATTCATCCATCTAACTACTCTATACCTCTTATTTTCTGTAATTTAAAGAATTAACCCTGTTTTTCTATTTTCGATCCAATTAATTTTGAATAGTTTTATTGTTTAGTGTTGATCCAACTTATTCAATAATATTGACATTTTATTTTCTACTATATAATAATAATAAGTGGAACAAACATAAAATATTTGTCATACAAATTTAGAATATGCACTACAAATATTTGATTTTTATAACTCTTATAGTTTTTTTTTTAAATGATATTTATTCTTTATGTGAAATATTAGTTATTGCGTGAGTAATTCTGTAACTCAACTTTTTATTCACATTTCTATATAATCAAAGATTTAGGCTATAACTAAATTAATTGAGTGCTTACAAGCCGACGTGAATTGTAGCACATTCTCGCTTCGAAGTTTCATTGTGAAATTGAATGATATTGTTTCTCTTCAATAAGTATATTGAGTAGTTTAGTGTGTTGTATCTAGATTGTATTATCTCATAAAAGTGGGGAGACAACTAAAAAGAAAAATTGTTCATCAACCAATGAACACACATAGTAGTGTATTAGAGGATTAATTCAGATTCAAATTGAAGAATGGAGTAGGGTTGGGAAATGGTTGTGTATAAGAAATGATGTTACGGGAGAAGTTATAAACTTATTCTAACTTTAGGTTTTATTCTCTGCATAGCATAGCAGTGTTTCTTGTTGTAATACCAAAATTACTCCTAACAACAATAGCTGATATGTTTAATAAATTGATATTCACTGTTAGTAGAAGGACTGAAATCACTTACTTTGATTAATTAAAGGCTAAGTATGATTAGTGAAATATCATAGAGACCAAAACCAAAATAAGACAATAATACAGGGAGGGACGAAAACAATTATTTTCTCTTCCTAAAATATATACATTATTAAATATTTTGGATTCAGCGAATTACTTTTGGAGTCCGCTAATTGGATGGGCCTGTCTAATTAACACTTTATTCCTCTATTTAATTCATTCTTTTATCCGTTCACAGATCTCACTGCTCTCTGTTTGCCTTGCAAAATGCCTTTCTTCCTTTGTCTCCTTCAGGGCAAAAAGTGCAGCCTTTGCAGTGGACGTTTCCATATATCAGAATACACTAGGAATGTCGGCGAGACCTCTGTGGTCGTATTTCCAGATAAGTGTTATGAACACCCAATCCATTCTGAGTGCTTCTATATCCACCGTGACCGATTTATGAAATTTAATGGTCAGTTTCAGTGCCCAACTTGTAGGTGTAAATGGGTTAATAATGATGAATCTTTTGTTTGGTTCAACTCCATGTATCCACCCACCGTATTACCTGAACCGGGATTGCCAATTGCTCCTCTACTTGATTTTTCTTCCACACCAGACTTTAATGCGCTCATAGGTTGCATTCCTAGTTATAAGTGCTGCAGCTATCCACTCTTGTACTTTAGTGTTTTATGGCCTTGTGGACATACCATTCACACTAGGTGCTACCTGGATCTCCTGTTTGATGATATGTGCTGGTTGAATTCGGAAAACAAAACTCCAACTCCTATTTGCTGTTATTGTGAGGTTGGACGTTCTACCAGGATATTTGATCACATGGTCACTAATTAATCATCTTCATCCTTCTGTTTAGATATTATGTAAGGCTAGGATTGGGGTCTTTGTTTAAATTCTCGTCGACAACTCGTTATCAGTAGTATTACTATGTCATCTTTATTCTTATTCCTGCTGTAATTACACTACATCTATCTTTACCTTTGCGCGAAAAAATTATTTCAGTATGATATCTAAGTTATGGATTTTATCCCTTCTAATCAGAGAAAACACTACACTTTAATGCTATGTGTGAGCCTTGGAAAGAGTTTATATTTATTTTCATGTTACAATGGTTGATATCTTTGATGACGTTACATCTTTCAAAATAGTTTTCCATTAAAGTATATAACTCATCACTAATTAACAAGTCAATTATTTCATTTCAACTAATTGAATAATGAATATTTAGTGTATGGGGGGTTAAAAGAGGGTAGGGGGTGTTTAGGGAAGGGGCTAGGTTGATTATAGCCGTTGGTAGGGGAGGGGTGGGGGAAACGTCTACATGGTTGTTTTTATTTTAAAATAAAAATAAAATTCTAATCGTTGCGATAGTTCAGGTCAATCGAGAAAACCCCTAGGACCCATTATGGTAACCCACCCACCCCCAAACCAGGCCCTAATCCACCCCCAAACCAGGCCCTAATCAATATTAAGTGTAACGGGTATATTATATTTGGGCATAAACTCCCTTTTAAAAGTCCCAATCTTGAATATTATATATTATACTTGGGCATAAACTCCCTTTTAAAATAATATATATATATATATGTCACAAATGGAAAAGTCCCAATCAAGAAAGCAACATATATCATTTATAAATGACTTAAAAAGCATTAAAAATTACAATAATTACTAATTTAAAATATTTAAAAGCTATATAATAAAATAAGTTTTGAAAAAAATACAAAAAATTCTACTGATTCTTGAAGTGAGCCTATCGTAAAAAATACTATAAATTATGATAATTGACAACATAAAATATTTCAAAAATGTTGTATGTGGGTAGTCTTATTATGCCTTAATAGCGTCAAAGAAAGTACAGATTTGTGATAAAAAAAACTTATTCCTTTATCCACGCAAACAATCGCTTCAAAAACTCGGTTATTAGCCCCAAAACATACCATTTATATTATTGGGCCCGTGCATAGCATGGACAACATTATCTAGTTATTAATATAAAGCTCTTACGTTGTTATTATTATTATTATTATTATTGCATATGGATAGTTGAATGTTTATTTTTAATATTATGAATAGGTAAAAATGACCGGAGAGAATAATTATTATCTCTCATTTATATACAACATAAAAAAAGTTAGGCATTATTTCACGTCAAAAGACAAAATTTTGACAAATTATAAGTAAAATAAGTCTACACAAATAAAAATTCGTCAGATGAGCGACAGCCGCCTAGCGACTAGCTTCATTGCCAGGGGCAGAGCTAAGTGGGTTCATGAGTTCGGACGAATCTAGTAGCTTTTTCATAGATATTGTATTTGTATTAGAAAATTAAATAAATATATATGTATATTAACTTGTGAACCCCCTAACAAAATTGACTGACAACTTAGTGGTAACGGAGGAGCCATAGAAATGCTTTCTCATGCTAGAGTTGTGGGTTTTCGAACCTATCACCAAAAGTTTCTCTTCATTTTTATAAGAGAATATGCATAAGTACCCCCCCAGCCTATGCCCAAAATCCCTAAGACACACCTAACCTTTACTAAGGTCCTATTACCCTCCCAAACTTATTTTATATATAATTTTCTACCCCTTTTCGGCCTACGTGGCACTATCTTGTGGACCCAGCGCGTGTTGACAATTTTTTCAAGGATAGTGCCATGTAGGCCGAAAAGGGGTAGAAAATTATATATAAAATTAGTTCGGGGGTAATAGGACCTTAGTAAAGGTTAGGTGAGTCTCAGAGATTTTGGGCATAGGCTGGGGGGGGGGGGGGTGTACTTATGCATTTCCCCTTTTTATAAAGAAGCATGTTTTGCAATATATTTCTCTTCTTTAGAATCCCCAAACTCCTAATCCTGGCGCCACCTCTGGTCATTGTCTACCGCAACACACATCATAAACGTCAATATGGAATGTTTTCCTTTAAAATCGTTTAAGTAAAAATTTGATGGTTCGCTTCACCGAAGAATTACAATCCTTAAATCGAAGAATCGAAATCAGAAATTGAATTCGTTCGATTTAGGCCGGCTTTTTGATATTTATGTCCATCCCTATTCAGTGGCGGAGCTAGAAATTTCGTTAACAATGTTCAAACTTTAAAGGGGTGAATAATTTTTTTTTTCAACGGACTAGGTGCACAAACCATTTTTTTGTTCTTAAATATAATTGGGTCTGAAGAAGATTGTGTTAAAAAATGGAAGTAGTGAGGATCGAACTAAATCATTTTTTTGTTCTTAAATATAATTGGGTCCGAAGAAGATTGTGTTGAAAAATGTAAGTAGTGAAGGTTATACCACAGACCCCAAGGCCTTAAATAAGCCTACTTACCACTGGACTATCAATCCCTATTGTGACTAAGGGTGTTCATCTTTTAATATATTCAGATAATAGTGAATATTTTATCTATATACACGATCTAATTTTTTGATGAAAGGTGTTCGGCTGACCACCTTTGTTGGGCTATAGCTCCGCCCCTGTCCCTATTAATTAGTAACTGATTTCTGAATTTATAATTAAAATTAAAGGAGAAAGTACTTTATTAGACATACATCCATACCATATATACTAATTCTACTATACTTCTAAATAATTACGTATTTTACTACCGATTAAGAGTTTCCTATCATATATTGAGGTAGATACACCTAGGTACATGTATTTTTGCTACTAGATACACAAAAATAAGGAGAGAGACAAGCAAGATGGGGAGGGAGGCGAGCGAGATAGTCATGCATCCAGATACATGCAAATCACACTAGATGTATATTTATGTATGTATCTGGTGTGATTAACATGTATCTGATATACCATATTTATAGGAGTGTGACAAGCGAGATAAGAGGGAGACGAGTGAGATTTGTTATGCATTGTAGATAAATCCACTTTGATACAATGTATCTTGAACAAATAACACTTAATTTTGACCTCATGTATCCTGAGATATATGTATTTAGACGCACCAAAATCTAGTAAGATTCGTACTACGAAAAACTAGAATGTATATAAGCAATTAGCTCCTAAACTCGTGGGTTTCCTATTAAAAGAAAAGGAAAATTCAACAAATTGGACCCACCCTGATATATTTACCCTGATTGGACCCACACCCCAAACTATTTACCTGACTACCCCCTTGTTTGATCCACTTAACCATTGTTGACACCATCGAAGTATATATATACCCCGGCTAGTATGGTTACCCCTGAAACAGCACCGATCAACCCTAAAACATGGTTTCTATGAAGAGAAGTAAAAATAGCTAGGTATTTGCCCCCAATTCACTCCAATCATCATGAATTTACGCAATTCAACTCAATCTATAAGGAAATGAAGTTGTAGCCTACCCGTAGGCCGATCGCGAATGCTCCAAACCACAAGGCCGAATCTTTTCCTTTCCGAATGACCCCGAACGCTGCCACACTATTCAAAATAGGATCACAACTTTAGTATGAACGTTTAGACGCCAAAATACATAGAATGAAAAATGGACCAATTTCAGAGTCAAAAGAGAATTATGGGACCTACACAATTTTTTTTTGAAATTGACTTTGTCAAGAGGTCCTAAACTATGCCCTGAACTTGTGTTCCAAAATTGAACACAAATCAGGGCTCAGAACAGTCAATTCAACAATCATGCAAACAAGGCAACAATAAAGCTCAAGTAAAGAACACAACTAAACACGGAAAATCACCTCAAACGGAGGTTGCTCAACACTTTCTGATGATGCCATAATGTAGTCACAATCCACACTTCAAATCACTAAAATCTTATCTCGGAAGATGGAGAAATCTCTTAAACAATAACCAACAAATGCTGAATTTCGCAACCTAGTCTTCATTAATAGACTGGTCGATGAGTGCTTAAGCAGCCACTAATGGCACTTAAGCGACATTTCTCAAGGAGGCGTGCCTCGCTTTTGCGAGCTCCTGACTGCAAAAGTGAGCCACACTTAAGCGAACCCAAGGTCAATTTAGCGACAACCGCCTGACTGGATGGCTTTGCTTAAGCGCAACCCTAGTTGTATAAGTGTCATTCGCTTAAGCAAACCCAGGGGCGCAAAAACGGTTGCACCAAAACTCAAGAACCAAATTGTTTTCAGCAAAGTCGGGATTGGTTCGAAACTCCGTGCTCACCAACGAGATATGTAACTCGATCAAATTTGACATTTTGGACTTAATGGAGCAGTCAGAACTTCCATATGAGGTCGTCTTGATGGAATATGGGTCCTACACCTAACTTCCATTTAAGCCAAAATCCATAATGGGGCTAGGAATTATCCCGGAGGCCTCGAGATCCAGACAAAGGGTCGTCCTAGACCAAACTCAATATTCCAGAGCTAACCGCGTTGACGGAATGCTCATTTGAGCTCGTTTACTTAGTATGTTGACTAAAGTCAAACTTAGGCCTTAACTTGAAAGTTAAAACGTCTAATCATATAGACTCACATTGAAAGCCTCAGAGTCATGCCTACCATGGTTATAGCCTAAAAGGACCCTTTTAGGGCTGACGGAATTGTCAGAATTAGATTTTGAGGTCATCTTCTTGAACTTTTGATTAAAACTGACCGTTCAAGGTTCAAAAGCTTCAAAACTCGGAAACTCACATAAAAAACGTATATGGCTTTCGTAGAAAGGATTTAGAGATTTGAATTAAGACCTCCGACCTACAGAAGAATTTGAAAGGTCTTAGTTAGTTCTACAAGCTATAGGAAGGTTTCATAGAAGGGTTCCAAACTTAAAAATAAAATTTGAGGCTTAAGTGTCATATTACAAATTGAAGACAAAAATTAATACTACCTATGTACCATATTAGATGAGCCTCTTGTTAAAAGTATCTGTCTCATATTACTTGATCACTTACTAAATCAATGTAACACCACAGAGATTGGAACTTGAAATGTAAAAGAGAAGAGGCTTCAGTTGAGTATAAGTGCTTGTGTATGGAAGGATGTACGGTCCACACAGGGTGTCACAGATCGTAGAACCAACCGTGGTGAAAGTTAAACTTGAAGGTCTTGTTACGAAGGGTTTCACTATCCGTTTATAGTTGCACGAGTCGTGGACCAGGCCGTGGAGCTTTGTACGACCATGAAGTCGTCTGTGAAAGGAACCCATCAACTTTTAAATTTTGGGTCAACTTCAAATGATCATATCTCTCATCACATAATGAATTATGTGGCTTATAACCTATCAAATAAAAGGTCTTTGAGTCTTCTTTCCAACGCCACCAATTTTACCTCTTTTCGAGTTCAGAGTAAAAAGTTATGCCTGTTTTAGTGAAGCCCTGTCGAGCAGGTGAAGTTTCACGACCTGCTATACGGCCCATGAAGTGTTTCACGGACCGTGAAGACTTAAACCGTCCGTGAAACCTCTTTTTTAACGCACTTCGACAATTTTTGTAAGCTGGGGTCGTTTTGGTCTTTTCCATGTGTTTGGTACTTAAACTACGTGGTGAAGGCATCCATCTAACTTGTGAGTTACTTGCAAGTGAAGGCAGTTGTGACACACCATTGAAGAATCCTGCGTGGTAATAAACATAATCCTCCTAAGCAATTTTTACAAATAAAACTAAACCACCATGATATCAAATTGCTCTAGCTTATAATGTTGATGACGATAAATGTTGGTTTTCTTTCAAAACTTCTTTTATATACAAACTGCATTTGATGTCAGTAGACAACTAGTTTTATTAAATTCGTTATCAACGTCATTTCTCCTTGCGTATATGTTTTATCTATCTCGATGAAGATCTAAAGTGTAAAAGCAAATCTTATTGAAATTTCGTGAGAACAAAAAGTTGGACATTATTTTACCTCAAAAGACTGTTTTGACAAATTATATGTAAAATACTCTATTGCGACATAACACTTGAACAAAAGAAAATCCAAACAATTCAAACCATTAAACTAGATACAATTGCAACATAACTCTTGAACAAAAGAAAATTCAAACAACCCAAAACATTAAACTAGATGCAACATAACTCTTGAATAAAAGAAAATCTAAATAACCCAAAACATTAAACTAGGTATAATATGTCTTTTTTTGGAGGCTATGCGATCAAGTAAAAACTTTCAAAATACTCCGAATCTTTTCGAAGTTTCCATCAAATAACACCTGAACATAAACAAATTAAGAGTTGGAATAGAATAATCTTAACTAAAAAAATAGTGACATGAAAAACATTAGATATAAAATACTTACCACATCGCAACACTCTAGTAAGAAAGAGTAAGGTAAGAACCTGGATGAATACCGTCACACCAAACAATATTTTTTCAACTCTGTCGTCTTTTGGAACAAAAATTTGCGCACAATTCGTATCAACAATGTCCTCTATCCATTGGAAGAATTGAGTCCTCCTTACACTCCCCTCAAAAATCAAATTCTCAACCTCATCTACGACATCGACATTTGCTTGTTCCAGTTCCCTTAAAACTATAGCCTCACTAACTAAATGCTCATAAGTATTCAAGTGAGAAGCATTCAACCTTTGCAGGTGAGAGCGTTCTGTTGTTACATGTTTTTTAACAAGAATTAAGTTGAAAAGAGAAGCCAAAAGTGTCAATGCTAAGATTTTTAATCCCTCGTTGCAAGTTAGTATCCTTTGAGTAAAAAAAGAAGCAGCTTGTTGCAGGTTCAAACTGTCATACACCGACTTGGTTAGATCCTCCATTCTTTTGTCCAAATCAATCAATGTCTTTTGCAATGTTGAAATCCTGCTCTCCACAGAATACAACTTAGTAACAAGTCTTTCCGAGACAAAAGGGTTAGCTGCTTGTTGTATATCTGAAGAGAATCGAGGAGCTGAAAGGTGTGAAGTCAGGGGTGGCTCAATGCCTTTAAAAATGAGGCATATGTCTTAGGCCCCCAAAATCGAAGGGCCTAATTTTTTAGTAGTAATAAAATATCTTAAGCTTTTTTTAACAAAAAAAAAATAAAGAATGTTTTAATTAGTTTCGAAACATTTAAGAATGTTTCTTTTTTATGGATCAATTTTTAAATTTAACTTCCACATGATATGTTTAATACCACAAGATTAAAAAATATTTTGTTATATATATATCTTTAGGTACTTCATTAGGATTAGTAAGGTAAGGCCTAGCCCCCCTTGCTTGACTTATCCCTATTGATATTTTTTATGTTTAATAAAAGGCCACTAGACACTGTCATAAAAAAGTAAAACTTTTTTTTTTAAAAAGAAAGAAAAAAGTTGAATCTTAGTTATAAAAAAATAATTAAAATTTAGGCCTCCAACTTATTAAAATAACTTGAATCCAAAATCAAATTCTCAACCCCATCTATGGTATCGGCATTTGCTTGTTCCAATTCCCTTAAAACTATAGCCTCACTAACTAAATGCTCATAAGTATTCAATTGAGAAGAATTCAACCTTTGCAGGCTAGAGAGTTTTGTTGTTACCAATTTCTTAACACGAATTAAGTTTAAAAGAGAAGCCAAAAGTGTCAATACTAAGATTTTACTCCCTCGCTGCAAGTTTGTGTCCTTTGAGTAAAAAAAGAAGCAGCCCCACCAAACAAAAGCAGGTTCAAACTTTCATACACCGACTTGGATAGATCCTCCATTCTTATGTCCAAATCAGTCAACGTCTTTTGCAATGTTGAAATCGTGCTCTCCACAGAATACAACTTAGTAACAAGTCTTTCCGAGAATACTATTTAGACATTTAAATTACAGTCTATTTCAATTGTATCTATTTGTTAATTCTTGTATTTAAATAAACATTATAATTGTTTGGAAATAATACATTCAATGTTTAATTATATACCGTAGCAGTTTAACAACTTTCTAAACCATCATCAAGTACATAATAAGTATAAATTAATTGTATAAAATTCGTTTTGTATCTATTTGTTAATTCTTGTATTTAAATAAACATTATAATTAGATGTAAAATATAGATACAAAATTTCCATATCGAAAGTTTCTAATTGCTCAACATTCAAAAAAAAGTTTCTATATCCAAAGTTTCTATATGCATCGTGTAAAAATCTAACATCTTAATTCAATTAGCGGGGGGATAATTCATTCCTTTTTTTTGGTAAAAATAAAGTTTCCATATCTGTTTTCTTGTTATATAAAACGTGCAAAAATTTCCATATATATGTTTTTGGTTTTAGAAAATGTGTAAAATATAAAAAGTTACCATAAAAATGTAAAAGAAATTCCATAAAAAAATGTTTCCATAGTCGTTAGGGAATAGGAATGCTAATAATAATCCAAAAAAGAAACGAAAAGGAAAGCGAAATCCTAATCCAAAGATAAAACGTAAAGCCTCTAGCTATATATACATGTGAAATAGTGAATTGTTTCATTGAAATATTAATTAGCTTGTGCAAATTAATTAAACAAAAAACATGGCAAAATTTTCCTCATGTCTTGTTAAAGTAGTTGTAATATTAATGATACTAGTATGTATTCCTTCCACCACCCTCTCTAGAAAACTATTACTCTCGTCACCACCATCAGAAGTTGCTCCTCCAAAACCTCATAATAATATTGTTAACGATGAAGACAACAATCCAAAAGAGAAGGTGATTGATGATAGCTGGAGTTGTCTTGATCTTGGTCACAAAATTACGATTATCCTATCTATATTTTGTAGCTTGCTTACAATTGTCGGCCTCGTTATCGTGATAACATATCTTATCTATTGCGAAATATGGGGATATTGATTCATCCATCTAACTACTCTATACCTTTTATTTTCTGTAATTTAATGAATAAACCGTGTTTTTCTATTTTCGATCCAATTAATTTTGAATAGTTTTATTGTTTAGGTTGATCCAACTTATTCAATAATATTGACATTTTATTATTTTAATATAAAGCTCTTACGTTATTATTATTATTATTATTATTATTGCATATGGATAGTTGAATGCTTATTTTTAATATTGTTCATTACAAATTTTTTTAAAAACTTTTCTTTTTTGGACTATGTGATTGAAGGGGAATCATACGGGTAGTGAGAATTGTAATTAGGTACATAATACATTACAACAAAAAAATATTTTTTAAAATTTCACAAAGAAAATAATCTAACACTCATTATATTTGTTAAAGATTATCAAGCAGCTCCATATAAATTGAGACTAAAAGAATAATATATTTTTTATATATTGAGACTCAAAGTTCTCAACTCATTTTTTTTTACGAAACTATTTCTTTGTGTTTTTCTTTTAGTAGCATGAGTCTTGTTGTACATCTCCATCTTGCTAAATTATCATGATTTTTCTTAAATGTTGGATGTTAAAGAGCTATAGTCTAGTTTCACTTTGATCATTGTTAATCTTGAAGGTAGAAATCTTATTGAATATATTGTATAGAGTTATAAGTCTTTATTAACAACCTTGTACTTATGAACTATTCAAAGGCTGAATATGGATGAATGGTTTTTTCCTTTTTTGTGAAGCATTACTTGTTCAATAGTTGATCCTATTCCGTATGAAAACTCTGGTAGTATTTGATGTTAGCATTACTCTCATTCTTAACAAATTCTGGACTGTATTATGGGATTATAGAGTTGGTAGCACTTGAATCTTTAGCCAGCCATGCTATTGTATGCAATTTATCCAAACTCAAAGTATTAGGATGGAAGACCTGTCTGCACATATGTAGCTTATTCAAGTCTAACGAGTAGATAAGGCAACAACTGACTTGACTATCTATTTATATCTATGTATAGTTGTACATATGTAAGTATATTGCACTGGATTGGACACTGATTCACTTATGTTCCGCCAACAGCTTGCTTTTACTGGATCAACAGAGACCGGGAAAACCATACTTGAATTGGCTGCTAAGTGTTGGGAAAGGCAAGCACAAAATAAATGTGCACGACAAGGCTATAGCGGAAGAAAACCCAAGTCAAAACTTTCCCTTCTATTTGAACCAAGAGAAGACAAAATAATGCTAAGAATAAAACTGTTTGGGTAGCAAACAAATCAACCAAGCAAGAAAAATAAATCAACACACGAGACACCAAAGTTTAACATGGAAAACCTCTTCGGTGTGAAGAGTAAAAATCACAAGGCCAAAGCTCCACTATAATCAACAAGAGTTACAAAAGTGGTCTCCAAAATGGCCACCAACAAAGTGCCAAACAATGAGCAACTACAACTACAAGATAGCACCAAAAAACTAGAGAAATAAAAGAAGCAAAAACACCAAACCCGCAGCTACTGTTTACGAGCTAAAATCTGGAGTTACAGGACTCCAAATCACCCTCTCTCAGTTCCCAATCAAAGATCCAGTTGAAAGGAGCAAGCTGTCCAAAAATCAGCTCAATCGAATAAGAAACGAAGCGGGAATCGCAATTTGAAAATGGCTGCTAGGGCATATGTGAAAATCTGTACTTTCTCACTTTTTTCTCTATATGACTGCTCTCAATCTCTTGTGATATATCTCAAATAAAAGAAAGTCTTACATATGCACCATAATATTGGGCTTATGGGCAAATTGGGCTAGTCAAATTTGGGCTAAAATTTATCCACAAAGGAAAGGAAAGAAGACCCAGATCCTTGGACTTTTATTTATCCATATAGGAAGGGAAAAAGGCCCAAAACCCAACAATTCTCCCCCTACCGACTATGTGGAGGAAACCGCCATCCCGGCGATCATGCAACATTCTTCAAACTTTTCTCTTGGCAAATCTTTAGTCATCATGTCAGAACCATTATCATTGGTATGGATTTTATCAAGTTCAAGCAACTTAGAATCCAACACATCTCGAATCCAATGATACCTCACATCAATGTGTTTAGACCGACCATGAAATGTAGAAATCTTGCCAAGATGAATAGCACTTTGACTGTCGCAATAAAATACATACCTCTCTGGAGTACAACCAAGTTCCCCCAATAATCTTTTCATCCAGATCAATTCTTTGCAAGCTTCAACAGCTGCAATAAGCTCAGCCTCTGTAGTAGATAAAGCAACACATATTTGCAACCTAGATTGCCAAGACACAACTCCCCCTGCAAAAGTAATCAAGTAGCCTGAAGTAGACTTACGAGTATCAACATCACCAGCCATGTCTGAATCATTATAACCACAAAGAATAGGTTTCCCTATCCCAAAACACAAACTCAGACTAGAAGTGCCATAAAGATATCTTATAATCCACTTTACAACATTCCAATGCTCTCTTCCCGGATTAGAAAGAAAACGGCTAACAACACCAACATCATGAGCAATATCTAGTCTTGTACACACCATTGCATACATCAAACTACTTATAGCTGAAGCATAATGAACTTTCTTCATATCTTCCTTCTCACCATCACTGGAAGGACAATGTCTAGTACTCAATTTGAAGTGCATAGCTAAAGGTGTACTGACAACCTTAGCTTTGTCCATGTTAAATCTACGAAGTACTTTATGGATGTACTTCTCTTGTGACAACCACAATTTCTTGGCATCTCTATCACGGACAATCTGCATGCCAAGAATATGTCTTGCTGGTCCCAAGTCTTTCATAGCAAAAGACTTATTCAATTCTTGCTTCAACTCTTTAATCTTGCAAGCATTATGACCAACAACAAGCATGTCATCAACCTAAAGAAAAACGATAATAAAGTCACCATCAGAGAATTGTTGCACAAAAACACAATGGTCTGAAGAAGTCTTCTTGAAGCCCTGCTGACTCATAAAAGAACCAAACTTCCTGTACCATTGCCTAGGAGCTTGTTTTAAACCATACAAGCTCTTCTTCAATTTGCAAACATAATTCTCCTTTCCCTTGACTTCAAAGCCTTCCGACTGCTCCATATAAATTTCTTCATCTAAGTCACCATGGAGAAAAGCAGTTTTAACATCCATCTTTTCAACCTCCAAGTCCAGACTTGCAGCCAAGCCTAGAACCACACGGATGAATGACATCTTCACAACTAGAGAGAATATCTCATCAAAATCAATTCCCTTTTTCTGGTTAAAGCCCTTCACAACTAATCTACATACGAGACACCAAAGTTTAACGTGAAAAACCTCTTCGGTGTGAAGAGTAAAAACCACAAGGCCAAAGCTCCACTATAATCAACAAGAGTTACAAAAGTGTTCTCCAAAATGGCCATCAACAAAGTGCCAAACAATGAGCAACACAACTACAAGATAGCACCAAAAAACTAGAGAAATAAAAGAAGCAAAAACACCACACCCGCAGCTACTGTTCACGAGCTAAAATATGGAGCTACAGGACTCCAAATCACCCTCTCTCAGTTCCCAATCAAATATCAAGTTGAAAGGAACAAGCTGTCCAAATATCAGCTCAATCGGATAAGAAACGAAGCGGGAATCGCGATTTGAAAATGGCTGCTAGGGCTTGTGTGAAAATCTGCAGTTTCTCACTTTTCTCTCTATATAGCTGCTCTCAATCTCTTGGAATATATCTCAAAATAAGACCTAAAAGAAAGTCTTACATATGCACCATAATATTGGGCTTATGGGCAAATTGGGCTAGTCAAATTTGGGCTAAAATTTATCCACAAAGGAAAGGAAGGAAGACCCAGATCCTTGGACTTTTATTTATCCACATAGGAAGGGAAAAATGCACAAAACCAAACACTAAGAGCAATCTTAAGCCTGTGACATTAGAACTTGGAGGGAAATCCCCTTTTATCTTTGTGAGGATGCTGATATTGATACAGCCGTTGAACAAGCTCACTTTGCTCTCCTCTTTAATCAGGTACTATTTCCTATCTATACTTTTTCATTGGGTGTTGGTGAGGTTCATGTTAGATACTAACACCTATGACATAAATTTTAAAGGGCCAATGTTGTTGTGCTGGCTCTTGGACCTATTTTCACGAGAAAGTCTGATGAATTTCTGGAGAAGGCAAAGGCACGCGCCTTGAAACGAGTAGTTGGTGATCCGTTTAAATCAGGCACTGAGCAGGGTCCTCAGGTATTGATGATCTCCTAACTAATCCACTTTCTTATCTAAAATACTGGAAACCAATGTATTAAATCTGTACGACGAAAAACAAACCATATTTCCTTCCTTGTAAGTCTTTTTCTTAAGGTAATAATGCTATACATAAGAGTTTTCCTGTCACAACAGACTGATTCAAAACAGTTTGATAAGATCATGAAGTACATTAGATCTGGTGTCGATAGTGGAGCTACTCTTGAAACTGGCGGTGAGCAATTTGGTAAAAAGGGCTACTATATTAAGCCCACCGTCTTCTCTTTTGTTAAGGTATATACATTTTCACTTTAATAGACATGATTTATGGCATCAACGTCCATAAATTGTCATAACTAACAAATTGTACAATTGTCAGGATGATATGCTGATTGCACAGGATGAGATTTTTGGTCCAGTACAGTCCATCTTAAAATTTAAGTATGTGAGAACGATCAAATACATATGTCAATAGTACGTGGAGCTTTATTATCGACTTCTATTTATGGTATGCATTTGTTCATTACAGGGATCTTGATGAAGTGGTACGGAGAGCTAATAGTTCTCGGTATGGTCTAGCTGCTGGAGTATTTTCGCAGAATATTGACACTGCAAACACCTTGGCACAAGCCTTGAGAGTTGGGACGGTATGGATTAATTGCTTTGATACGTTTGATGCTACAATTCCTTTTGGTGGCTATAAGATGAGTGGCCAGGGAAGAGAAAAGTGAGAATACGGTCTCAGGAATTACTTGCAAGTGAAGGCAGTTGCGACAGCATTGAAGAATCCAGCATGGTTATAAACATAATCCTCTTAAGCAATTTTTACAAATAAAACTAAACCATCATGATATCAAATTGCTCTAGTTTATGATGTTGATGACGATAAATGTTGGTTCTTTCAAAACTTCTATATACAAACTGCATTTGATGTCATTAGGCAACTAGTTTTATTTAAGTCGTTGTCAACGCCATTTCTCCTTGCATATATGTTTTATCTATTCCGATGAAGATATAAAGTGTAAAATCAAATCTTATTGAAATTCCGTGAGAACAAAAAGTTGGGCATTATTTCACATCAAAAGACAGTTTTGACAAATTATATGTAAAATAGTCTATTGCAACATAACACTTGAACAAAAGAAAATCAAAACAATTCAAACCATTAAACTAGATACAACTGAAAAATTCTTGAACAAAAGAAAATCCAAACAACCCAAAACTTCAAAATACTCCGAATCTTTTCGAAGTTTCAATCAAATAACACCTGAACAAAAACAAATTAAGAATTAGAATAGAATAATCTTAACTAAAAAAAATAGTGATATGAAAAACATTAGCTATAAAAAACTTACCACATCGCAACACTAGAGTAAGAAAGAGTAAGGCAAGAACGTGGATGAATACCGTCGCACCAAACAATATTTTTTCAACTCTGTCGCCTTTTGGAACAAAAATTTCTGCACAATCCGTATCAACAATGTCCTCTATCCGTTGGAAGAATTGTGTCCTCCTTACACTCCCCTCCAAAATCAAATTCTCAATCCCATCTACGGCATCGACATTTGCTTGTTCCAATTCCCTTAAAACTATAGCCTCACTAACTAAATGCTCATAAGTCTTCAAGTGAGAAGCATTCAACCTTTGCAGGCTAGAGAGTTTTGTTGTTACCAATTTCTTAATACGAATTAAGTTTAAAAGAGAAGCCAAAAGTGTCAATACTAAGATTTTTACTCCCTCGCTGCAAGTTAGTGTCCTCTGAGTAAAAGAAGAAGCCCCACCAAACAAAAACAGGTTCAAACTTTCATACACCGACTTGGATACATCCTCCATTCTTTTTTCCAAATCAGTCAACGTCTTTTGCAATGTTGAAATCTTGCTCTCCACAAAATACAACTTAGTAACAAGTCTTTCCGAGACAAAAGGGTTGTATATCTGAAGAGAATCGAGGAGTTGAAAGGTGTGAAGTTAGGGGTGGCTCAGTACCTTTAAAAATGAGGCATATGTCTTACTCCCCAAAAATCGAAAGGCCTAAATTTTTAGTAGTAATAAAATTATCTTAAGCTTTTTTTAACAAAAAAAAAATAAAGAATGTTTTAATTAGTTTCGAAGAAGAATGGACATTGCTTTTAGCGTCACTTCACACAGTGGCGGCTCAAGCTAATTAGTGGCTTAAAGCCAAAAATAAGTTGGAGGTCCTAAATTTTAATTAATTTTTTATATCTGAGATTCAATTTATTTCTTTCTTTTTAATAAAAAAAGTTTTACTTTTTTATGATCTTAAACTAAAGATATATATATACCAAAATATTTTTTAATCTTGTGGTCTTAAACATATCATGTGGAAGTTAAATTTAAAATTGATCCATAAAAAAGAAACATTCTTAAATGTTTCGAAACTAATTAAAACAAAAAGCAAAGAAAACTAACTTAATTTAAACAAAGCACATTACAAAATCTTTCAATTGTTTTGTTTTAGTTTGTTTTATTAAGTTTGAAAATATTTTTTAAATATACAATTACTTCACTTTGATTTTGTTACTCTTGAATCCATCACTTTAAAAAAAAAAATTAATGAGTATGTTTTTTTTTAAAAATAAATTTAATTTGTTAGATATGTTCTAAATAAGTTTATTGAAAAATTATTTATTCATTAAATGCATTTGTTGTTGATAATTTTTATTCCAAACATCCATTGAAAAAGCTTCAACAATGATAATGGTGAAAAATGTTTTATAGATAAATAAGAAGAAAGAGAAAGAAAAAAGAAAATTAGAAAAAAAATGGAAATTTAAAAAAAAAAATAGGCAGCTCACTCTCTATGCCAACTCAGCACTTAAGGGGTTATTTATTCCATTTTAAAGTAGTTCAAGGGGGTAATAGGACTCCTGCGGAGAATAGGTGTGTAGTTGGAAATCCGATAATAGGTTGGGGGGTCATTTGGCAATTTTCTTTAACTAAAACAGTAATCAATTTCACCCAATTCTAACATGAAGAAAGCTGAGACATAACTAAGAAAACATAAACAGTAGACACTGTGAATTGTTAGTGAACGTTGTATGTGTCACGACCCAAGCCTAGGGCCTAGACGTGACCGGCGAATGGGGAACCCGAAGGAACCCCAAACAAGCCTCATAGCATATCATTACACATCCTTGGTCGCAGAAGCAATTAAAATGACCATAAGCGATAAGCATAATCAAAG
>JAJOOR010008326.1:0-14417 GCA_036250505.1 Solanum acaule | reverse complement strand
CTTTGTGATCTTTCAAAAAGATTGGTTCAGACAAAAAAACATTCATGTTATCCTCTTGTATTTCGTTTGGTGAAATTCGCTTTGCTTCTGCCAGTTGCTACTGCATCCGTTGAAAGAGCTTTTTCGGGAATGAATTTATTAAGAATGAGTTACGAAGTCGAATGAATGATGACTTCTTGAGCGGTTGCATGGTTCCTTTTATGGAGAAGGATGTGTTTAAGGATGTTTCAACGGATGATATTATTTTGTCTTTTCAAGCAATGAAACCTCGTCGAATAGTATTGTAAACGTGCTTGAGAAGTATTAGCACTGACCTCTTTTTGGAGTTTGTAGTTAGCACTCTAGTCCTAGAGTGAGACATTACGAAGTGCTAATTTTTTTGTTCTAGTTAGCTCCATTTTTTGCTCTACTTAGCATCCTAGTTCTAGATTGACATATTGTAAAGGGCTAACTTTTTGTTTCACTGTAATCACTCATGTTAGTTTCGGATTTCTTGTAACGAAACTAACTTTTTGTACCTATAAACTATATACTACTACTTCCTTGAAATTTTATTTTGTTGGCTTATTTACACGTTTATACTTTTATTTTTCGAACCCCCTGAACGAAAATCCTAGGTCCACCACTGTCGATAGTAGAGCACGGACGGAGGCGATGGATGATCAGACGAGTTTTGTGAGACGAGTTGATGTGAGTCAACGTCATCTCGTCGAGACATGAGTCGTGAGAGTTTCAGTTTAGGGATTCACTGATTTAAGAATTGGGTAAGTGCAGTGTAATCAGTAGTGTGCAGTATTAAAATTCAGTTTTTTCGGTTAACCGAGTTTATTTTGTTAAAATTGAAAATCGAACCGAAAAACTGAAATTTTAAAATTTAAAACCTAAACCGACCGATTTAACCGAAAAAACTGAAACCGAAATTAAAAAAAATTCAGTTCGATCGGTTTTTTCGGTTTCAACCAGAATATGCCCCTCCCTAGACACATGGAGTATTTTAAGTTGTTACTATAGTTTTCTATAATATTAATTTTAAAATATATTACTTTACATATTTTTAAATATATCATTTTTTTAATCTTTTATGTCCAAATTCAATATTAAAATTTAGAAGTTCAAATCTTGAAATTTAAAGTGTCATGATATAGCATACTTGGTATAGCACAAAAGAGTATGAAAGAAGTGAGATAGTTCCTAAATGTTGTAGCCTCCCAATTATAGATGTGACGTGCTTCACACCGATAACTATGACTCTAAAGAAACGGCTTCATAGACACCCTAGGACTGTTGAACTGTGTTCTGATACCAAGTTTGTCACGCTCCGAGCCTACACCATGGGCGTGATCGGGCACTCGAGAATCATTTCTGGCCCAAAGCGAACCCTTGGCCTAGCTCAACTCTTAGCGGAAGACGTTACTCAATTATAAGAGAACTTTAAAAATAAACTTTACTCAATTGTCTCAAAAGATAAACTCAGAATGTTTTAGAAATAAACATTCAACTAGTCAAAGTGGCAACTCAAGTCTCAACATAAACAACTGAAAATGAAAAGACTTATGAACTATGTCTATCTATCTAGGAAGCCTCTACTAACTGAGATGGACGTCGGGACAAGATCCACGACATCCTACTAACAAAATTAAATGGCTGAAAGTAAATAAGGGATCCTCCGGAAGCAAGGAGACTCATCAACAACTCTGAAGATCAACTGGATCAACGAAGCGCTGGATGCTGATCCTGGTTACCTGTATCTGCATCATAAAAGATGCAGGCCAAATTACATCAATACATGCAACGTACGAGCATGTGAGGGGAAACCTAAACAAGACATAAGCTTGAACTGGAACTGAAGAAACATTTACCTCTTCTCAACTCAACTCAACCTCATTTCAATATAAAGCAATAGAAATAATGCAGTATAAAGAAAAACTTTAAAATAGTAGATAACAACTCAATGTATTAGAAAATACAATATAAACTCTGTTTGTATGCAAAAATACAAAGTAAACTCTGTTGGGAGTTTCTCTAACCAACAACCATCAATATGAGTTATGTGATGATACAACGTCTAGCCCATGCTGCCAGAACTCTCCTATACTTTACGGGGGTATAGAACCCCTTAACTAATTGGATCCACTGGTCTATGCTAAAAAGCAACAAAGGAATAATCTAAAAAGTATGACATTTTTCTACCTACGTTGGTTACATAGTTTATGAGGGTTGTGAGTTGTTAGAACTCTTTCCCATATCGGTGATCAATACTACTCCCAAAATATAACTTATATCATTATGTTTTAAAGAAAACATTTCTTCTTCCTAAACTCTGAGATTATTACTCAAAAGGTTTCTCTAAAAAGAGATAATACTAAAAACTATTCATGAACTCTTCGGAAATCGATGTTTCCTCTCATCTTAAATGTGAAAACATTTGCTCATGGGAATACTTAATTCCCATATATAATTGTAAAGAAAATGAATTCAGCTCTACTCCTCCTCAACTCTATGGTGAAGTAATTTAAATCAAGTTTTAAAACAGTTTGTAAAAGACTTCTTAGAATGACTCGAAAAACTCTCAAGACTTGACTCTTGGCTCTACCTTGAACTTGAATTTGAATTATGAATTCAAGGTTATGATTCATGTTATGAATAATTTCTAGATGTTTAGAAGTAGTTTGTAGTAGTTAGAATCGATAGGGAGCGAAGGAACCCTTTTAAAGAACTCAGACAGCTTAAACGCTGGAGAATGGGTAAGGGCAGACGACCCTGGCGTAGGGCGCCAACCCTTGAACTACAGGACAGTAGTTGGGGCGCACTGGCTGTCGCAGGGCGCCAGGCCCCAAACTACAAAGCATTTCTTCTGGTGCATTGGTGGGGCAGCCTCCAACCCTTGCCCAGAAAACCCCGATGAATTTTCTTACTCGTTTTCTAACCCCAATTCACCTAGAATCGAATGGTTTCTTCCCCGATTAATTAGATTCGAATACCCAATAAAAGTACACAAGAATCTACTCAAAAACAACTTTTAATCTCCATACGATTAACTCAAAAAATCATTAAACCCATCATAATTCAACAACGGAAACAATACTTCAAGAAACTAATCAAGAACTCAAACTCTTCAACTTCAAGAACGAAATTGCGCTGAAAAAAATATGATTGGCGTGTGGATGAACGAACCCAAGACTATGAGAACTCACATACCTCTTAGGGATCAAACCCTTGGTGAAACAACCTTCGAATCGCAAGAAAACTCGATGAACACCTTGAATCCTTTCCTCCTTTCTCCTTTTTTCTCCTCTTTTCTCTGCTTGAACTTTCTTCTAAAACCCTAAGCGTATTTTGATTTGTCAAAACTGAACCAAATAAGTTTAGACCCCTGAATATTACCAAAATTTATTTTAATCTGATTGGGTAAGGAAAAGACTAAAATACCCCTCATATTTTCGGGTAACTTTCCTTAACTAGACCATCCAACTTCAAACGGGAATATCTTCCTCATACAAGCTCTAAAATTAGCAAACTCAGTGGCATTGGAAAGAGGATTCCAAGACCTTTCATTTGATATCTTATGGGCCACCAAACTCATCTTGTACTGAAAGTTATGGTCGTTTAAAGTTGATCCAAAACTCATAACTTATGCCTAACTTGAAAAATTACAGATTTTTGCTATTTCCAAATTAGGTATTTCTATTTTTAGCTCTTTCAAATACCGAGGTGTTACACCTCATAGTCCCAGAACTACGTGCTCGAGTAGGATTATAAATCCCCTATGTTAGGCATCAGTATTAGTGATCACGCCATAGTCATGACTTTATACCCCTGGCAAGGTATATTGGGTCCTCTCGATGGGGCGTATACATCGGACTCCACGTTTAGCTCATGTGGTTTATGTCGGTTAATAGTAGCTCCCATAGTCAAGATCTCCTTGCATTGACTAGGTTTTCAACACTTATATCAGTAAACAGTTTAACGTGTTATCTTCATGATTAGTACTTGGTCATTGCATTCAGTTTAGTTTTTTAGTTATATTTTAGTAGCTATATCTCTGCTCAAATTATGTCATTTCTCAGTTATGCTTTGTTCAACTCATATATATTTGTTCTGTTTAGTATATCTATATCCTGCATGCTCAGTATATTCCAAGTTTGACGCATATTCTGCGCTACATCCTTTCATGATGTAGGATCAGGCACTCATCATCTAGATCACGCTTAGATCGATTCTCGGTTCGACTTCAACAACTTCAGTGGTGAGTCCTCATACTTCGAGGACAATAGACATGCTTTCCATTGCAGTCTTTGATTTCAGTTTTCAGTTTTGTTAGAGTTAGCTGGGGGCATGTCCCAGCAACTCAACTCAGTTAGAGGCTTTTCAGACATAGTAGTAGATTCAGCTTGAATTGTTAAGTGGTTGTTTCAGTCTTCACTAAACTCCTATTATTTTATATATATATATTCATACTGGTTGTTTTTTTCCCCGTTTTCCTATATCTACTATTTTAGCTTCCGCATAGTATATGTTTTACTCAATAACTTTTATAGTATGCTTAATATATGTCAGACTCAGGATTAGCTAGCTTGGGGTCACTCGTGTTCCTAGGTCCCGTGTTACGTCTCGGGGGTAGCCTCGGGGCATGACATGGAGGGAGATATTTCTTATTATTTGAATCTTTTAATTCTTAGAAGCTCTTGCACCTGTTTAGGCTAGTTCCTTGGATGGTTCAATGTATTTCTTGACAAAAGTACAATATTTTTACTAAGTTTGAGTATTTATGTATTTACAACAGGGTGTTAGCTTATATTTTGTTCACTTTCACATTTCATGTTCTAGTTTGGGAGTAAGGGTTCTCCTACCAAGGTGTTAGAGTAGGTGTTCGCATGGTTCGGTGAATTGAATTGTGACATTTCCGCATTTCAGGTTTCAGTTTGGGGGTAAAGGTTCTCCTATCTAGTGTACTTAGAGTAGATGCCCATTGGATTGTAACAACTATGTTTGGATAGATTATAATTTTTTTAATTGTTATGTAATGTCACATATCAGTAATTTGAAAAATAAATGTAGAAGCATTATAAAAATTAAGATAAAAAGTAAAATAAGATTATAATAGTTCTTTGTTCTGTCCTTTTAGTTACAACAGCATGGGAAGTTGGTCAAAAATAAAATAATTGATGTTCTTACTTTGCCTACACTTGTCTAAATATAAACAAAATGATCCGAAGGTTGATATGAAGGGTTCATCCAGTATAAAGGGTATTTTTACCATTTTGAATATAATTAAAGCAGAGGACCCTAGTGATGGTAATGCAAAGGTCATCTAATGTCCAAATGAAAACATGTTGTCTTCATACATGTTGCACGAGATTAATTTATTTATTAGTATCCGTAATTTTAACCTGAGATTTTTTATTAAAAAAATTAGAATTTACATAAGTATCTAATTGAGAATTTTGAAATATAATTAAAGTAGTGTAATTATGAATTTCTAATATTATAATTTACTATATAAAAATAATTCAAATTAAAATCTTGAATTATTTTCATAATAGAAAGTTTCAATAATTAATTTAAGAGAGAAGTATTGAAAACACTTTTGAACTTGGCGTAAATTATTAGTTTCGTTCCCGAACTATTGACAGCCTTAAAAACACCCCTCAACTTGACTAACTAAATTCAGGGGTGGAACTACAGCCATCCAAGGATGGTCGGCTGAACTCCCTTCGCACAGAAGATCACCGTGTATATAGATCAAATATTGAATTCAAACGATATATATTTAATGTTGAACACTCTTGACATAAGTTCTTCCTCTGGTGCAATGGTTAAGGGTTCACTTCAACCTAACAGTTTTGGTTTGAACCGTGCTGGCTGCACTGCATTTTTTGTTTTATTTTGAGAGCAGTCACACTTACATTTGTACACACCATTATTCTTACATAATTTTTTTTTTTATTAATTTTAATTTACCTGAAATTCTTAAATGTTTCTCAAGTTTCTTAATTGGCCAAACACATGTGCAGACCCTTAAACTTGTCCCTAAATTTTATTTTGGCCCTCCAATTCAACCTTGTTCCATTTTAACCCTTCAACTCCAATTTTTATGTTCCATTTTGACACTTCTTTCTAAAGAATCAACAAAGTGGGATGTGTGTACTTCACATGCCATTATTGTGTTAAAAAATAATGGATGAACATCATTTTTTAAAAAAATATTTTTTTTTTAGAGTTTCTGTACATTATTGTGTGAAAAAATAATTGGTGAAAGTTGTTGGTTTTTTTTTAAAAACAATTAGTTAATTTAAATAACATCACATATATTTTTTTTCATATCTAGTCTACTTGAAATAACTCAAATATCAGCTTTCTAATTTTTCATTCAACTAAATATGAGTAAAAAAAAATTCATGTTCATTGCTAATTAATAACACTACAAAAAAATGTTGCAACTCGATAGACTTCGTTGGGTTGTCATTGATTTTTTTAAGAAAGAAAATCGACACACTTTCGTCGGTTATTTTTCACGCAAAAATATAGGATAACTCTTAAAAAGAAATTGTTAGTTTTTTTATAAAAAAAACAATGATAATCCGTCAGTTTTAATTTTTTACAATAATTAATAGATGATCGTCAATCTTTAAAATGCAAAATTGCAGTTGAATAACATATATAGAAATAAAGAAATCATAAAATTAGTATTTTGTATTAAATGGTACATAAAAGAAATAGAGTTGAAGGGTAATCTTTTATTATTTTTTAAAAAAATACTTTTTTTTTGTCTTTCACTCTCTTAGAGAATGTGTGATGCACACTCTCTGCCACATCACTTAGAAGTGCCAAAATGGAACATAAAAATTAGAGTTGAAGGGTTAAAATGGAACAAGATTGAGTTGGAGTGTCAAAATGAAATTTAGGGACAAGTTTAAGGGTCTGCATATGTGTTTGGTCTTCTTAATTCTTACTATTATAATTTTAATAATATAGAGTAACATATATAAATAAATTATTTTAATTTTGAAATTTGTTATTATACAAATATTATGTATTTCTAATTTTATGTAACATATAATGCACTTGTAAAGGGTGAAAAAAACAAAATGCCCAACATTTTACACAAAAAATTGTGCTTATATATATATATTTATAACTTTGAACTCAAAGCTAAAATCGATACATGCGATTTATCTTTTTTTTTAATAGAAAAAAAATTCTTTGAGGGTGTGATTTATGTTTCGTATAAAGCTAGATGCATTTATTTAATTAGTATTTCACTTTATACACAATAATTCATATATTCTTTATATAAAATCAATGCATCAGGGAAAAAAACTCGATTGTTTGTATTTGATCGATAGTAACAAATGTTGGGATCGTTCATGGTACAATCGTTAGGTTAAACAAATAACATTCAACTCGTTTATAAAAAAAAAATTATGCTTGAACACCCTTGATAAAAATTTTGGCTCCACCACTAACTAAATTTAGATACACCTCCGATCTCCCACATGGCATAGCAAGTTTAAACTTGACGATAATTCAAGATGGTATTTCACTAATGTTGCAAGATCGGAGTGTATTTAAGTTCAATTAGTCAAGTAAAAGAGTGTTTTTAAAGATTGTCAATAGTTCAAAGATAAAACTAATAATTCGTACCGAATTTAAGAGTACTTTCAATACTTCTCTCTTAATTTATGATCCCTACTTGCCTATGTTTAATTAGAACTCAAAATCTTATTTCTAGGCGAAAAGAAAGAAAATAGGCGAGTTTTTCTTGTTCCAAAATACAAGCCTGCGTTTTTGTTCTCTTTTTGGAACGGGATAAAGTCCTAAAAGTAGGAGTCATTTAACCTAAAAAAGAGAATCAATTTTCTATAAATTTGCCCTTTGGACTCACTAAAGAAGACCATAAAATTAGAGTCGAATTTAATTTAAATTATAATATTTATGCTTTAAGAGATGTTTTTAAAGTTAAATTTTCAACACACAACGTATTTGTGTTTATTTATAATTCATGTAAGAAGTATATTCCTGAAATATTTCCGTTAGGTACTATTTTCTAACAATTGACATCATGAATCATGCTATAAATCTAAATAAATAATATGTAATGACCGTATATTGCAATTATGTCTGCTATTTTTCTGAATTGAAGTGGCGGTTGCTAAAGAATTATTTGTATTTTTTGGTTTATATGTTAATAAACCAATGGTCCATGATTTTTGGAATCATGTTGGACCGTCATAATTAAAAAGTTTTGTATTACTCTTATGGGAACAAATTTTTATACTGTATAATGTTCAAATACTTATTGCAACATTATTTTCATTGTGTTATTTTCTCATATATATGTTTTGTATGTATGTGTGTGAGATGGTACTTCTAATGAATGGTATGTTTTTGGAATTTTTGTCAATATAAAATTGGTGCAGAGAAATTATTTTGGTGATAGGAATTTATTTTCATGATTATCAAGATTAAATAGTAATAAAGTATTAAATTTATGTGTTAGCTTAGATTGTCTTTTATATTTGATGAATTTAATACAAGTCATTACATATTTAATATTGTTGGGCTTTATTTGCCATGATTTCTTACTATAAATAGGTTTTTCTTGTAGAAAAATGTTTAATATTTTGACAAGTCCTTTTCTTGTAGGAAATGTTTTAGGACTCTATGAATATATGTTTGTTACTTCTAACTTAATCAGCATTCACAATGTAGTCCTAGGGTTTTGAGAGTTATGGCAATGTGGGAGAATTTGTGAACCTCCTTGTGTTTTGAGTGAATTGGTTGAAGTTATTTCTTTCTATATTTTGTACTCTCATATTTATAGTGGATTGCTCATCTCCTTTGTGGATGTAGATCGATTGACCAAACCATGTTAAATTTTTGTGTCTTTTGGTATATTTCTCATTTTTCTTCTTACTCATGGTCTTTCTAGGTTTGCTTTGCTAGTTTCTGCATTACACCTAATTATTTCGATCCTAACAAATGCAATGTCAAAATTTCTGCTCCAGTTAACATAGTTATAATTCTCAAGTTTGTTTTGACCTAAAATAGTGCTAAGGGAGATAAAAGGAGATATATTGAAATTGAGATTAAAAAATGTTACTCCCTCCGTTTCACAAAGAGTGACCTGGTTTGACTTGGCACGAAGTTTTAGAAAATAAAAAAGACTTTTGAATCTTGTGGTCTTAAATTAAAGTTATGTCAAATGTACTAAACTGCCCTTCAATCTTGTGGCTTTAAACATGTCACATGGAAAACTAAAATAAAAATGTTATCAAAAAAGGAAAGAGGTCATTCTTTTTTAAATAGACTAAAAAGGAAAGGATGTCATTCTTTTTTAAACGGAGAGAGTATAATGAATTAACAAAATAGTCATATAAACATTGGACAATTAAATTCAAACTCATTAGATACATATGCATTCATGCATCTCGGTAATTACCAATCGATGGAATTGAATAAATACTCAAGCAATACACATATATAATGACTGATTATTTATTTCATGAACTTTTATATACCTAACTCAGATGAAGAAGCTATTGTTAGTTTAAGTCAAGTGAAAATCAAATTCCTAGTTGTGTTGATTCACTGTTATATTACTAATTTTAGGAGAGTTAATACTAATTATTAAACTAGTGATTAAAAACGCAATGACTTATATTAAATTCATCCGATATAAAAAAAGGTCTAACCCCACACTTAAAGTTAGTACTTCATAACTATTTAATCAAAATTATATTGTGACACTGTCTCCATTCATTCTCCCTCTACTTTAGATGTGTTCCTTGAATTATGGAATCACTCGTTGAAAATAGTGATGTTTAAATGTCTAGATTCATGTTTTTTTAGTTAACTTAGGTATATGATCTTTTGTATTATTTAGATGACTTTTATGATATCAACGTGTTTATATTCAAGTGTATGTGGACCTACTTAATAGGTCTAGACTCAATTAACACCTATATCAAATTCTCCTATAATGATTATGTAAGAGTGTAGTTTTTCTAATGATATGAAGTGAGTTTGATATGTCTATCACCTTCTTCCATCCTCTTAGTCATATCAGAATGTTGATTTTGACAATCTCCATTGAAAGTGTCTTCGAGTTTGAGGAGAGTAAATTCCTCTTGGTTTGTGAAGAAAGAGCAATTCATCTAGAAGGAAGATATTTAAAACTCAAATTAGGCGTTAAATTAAAGTAGTAAAAAAAAAATCATATGTGAGAAAGACAAAATATACTCTAAATTTTACTAGATGATCGTATATACCCCTACATGAATTTTTTAAAATAAAAAATCAACAAAATAAATTTTAAATTAATATTTTGACTTACCATTAAATGAAAAATGGTATATGTGAGCCACTTTTGTAATGGGTAGGGCTATACGTGAGCGACTTCTATAACAATAAAGGTATATTTGAACTACTTTTTATAATGAAAGGTTTATCAACTCTAAATCACAAAATTGAGGGATATATCAACTCTAAATCACAAAATTAAGGGATATATCAACTCTAAATCAATAAGATTTTTTTTTCTTTTGTTAAATCTACATCCACATATCCAATAAACGAGAATTTGTACAATATTTTATTTATTAAATTGACATGTGTATCCAACAACAAATGAGAGTTTCTACATTTTCTTATGATATCTAATGCTTGACTTGTTGGAAAAAAAATAAAAATACGTATATCTTTATTTATTTATTTTCACAACAGATCAAACATTAAAAATCATAATAAAAATAGAAACCTTCATTTGTTGTTCGACACGCATATGTCAACTAACAAATAAAACATTATCGTTAAGGAGTTTGATAAGATTTTTTTTTACTATTTTTCTATAAAATGGACTTAAAACTCATATCCAACATTAACATATGAATGAAGTGGGTGTTGGATTTTGGTCCACTTCATGAAGTTCATACAATCGCCAAGTACTAATTTGGTCAACAACCTATTCACAACTGGTTATCATTTCAATAAAAAAGTTAGTAGGGTAAAGCTAACTTCTAATAAAAGGCCTTAATTTATTTTATCTGTGCTTATTGTGTATTGTGTAATATATTTATAAGGTATAATATTTTTAAAGTTTGTAACAAAAAACTGATAGGAATAATGTTATTAAAGTTATTTCAAGTTAATAAATTAGCCATGTGTATGCAATACAATACCTTAGATCTTATTGCACAGTAAATTTTACCTAATAATATGAAGATTTGAGTAGTTTAATACAAGGTCTAAAAAAAATTTACTATTGAAGAAAAATAAATAATATTTTTTTACTTATTCTTTTTATAAAGATTTTGCATTTTTTTCTTGCAAATTTCAATATATCTTTTAAATAAACTGATAAATCAATATTACAAAAGAAAACAATTAGGGCCCCAAAATTTTTGTGGTGCTTAACATAATGTCAAGATTTCTCCTCCAATTAACATAATTATGATCCTCAAATTTATTTTGACCCAAAATAGTGCTAACGGAGATAAAAGAGACATTTAAACAAAGATTGAAAAATAATATAATGAATCAACAAAAAAATCATATAAACATCAGATGATTAAATTCAAACTCATCAAATACATATGCATTCATGCATTTCAGTAATTAATCGATGGAATTGTAGAACTACTCAAGCAATACACATATATAATGACTGATTATTCACTTCATTAACTTTTACAAACCCAACTCAAATGAAGAATCTATTGTAAATTTAAGTCAAGTGAAAATCAAAATCCTAGTTACATTGATCCACTCATATTACTCATTTTAGGAAAGTTAATACAAATTATCAAACTAGCGATTAAAAAGATGACTTGTATTCAATTCATCCCATATGAAAAAAGGTCTAACTCAACACATAAACTTAATACTTCATAAAAATTTAGTCAAATTTGAATTGTGAAACTTTCTCCATCCATTCTCCCTCTATGTTAGACACCTTCCTTGAATTATAGATGATTCGTTAAAAATTGTAAATTTAGATGTTCATGTGTCTAGGTGTCACGATCTAACCCGCCAGATTGTGTGGACACCTACTCTGATACCTAAGTAGGAGAAACCTTACACCCTATTTAAATCATGAAATGCAGAAACAAATCATAAATAAATTAAATACCTTGTTTAATTACAAAAATACTCAAAACTTGTCAAACAAGGTATTTTTGTAAAGAAAACAATGAACCCTCCAAAGTAACTAGTCTAAAAAGGTACAAGAGATTCTAAGAGATTACAATGTTCAGAAAATACTAATAAGACACGGCTCCCACCATAAGGAAAGAGAGATAGAAATTGTTGGAGATCATCTTTGTCTTTGCTTAAGAAATATCATTGATCCTACAACCAGACTATGTCAAGTGGCATAACAAGAGTAGTATCAGTACAAACAACACATGTTGGTAGGCATCATTGGTTGAACCGAATCCACTGTATAATAACATGCAAATAATCAAAGAAATATGAAACTTGAGATATAACTAGGACCCCAATCCTTCAATCACTACCCTTACTACTACATAGTAATACCTTGGAACTCATACGCTCTATCTCAAATCATTCCACCTTCTTCTGCTATCAACTCTACCATCTAGGTCATTCCACCCTCATATTAGATCACAACCTAACCCTCTATGACATAAATATTTTCCAAACCACTCTTTCTGCTAACACTAAAGTTCCTCTACTAATTAATTTTGTAACAAGTCTACTACTCTCCCTCAAGCTCTCATGCCAACACCCTGACCCTTGACCCATTTAGTAAACCGCCTGGAAAACTCTTACTAAACCAGCTTGACTCAAATCCCCCTTATCATATATGTTCTAAATCATTTTAACAACCATAACACACTTAACAAATAAGTTATACACCAAACACTCGGTCATCGGTCTGACCTAATAACCACAACTTAGTAAGAAGATAACCTAAAATTATAACAACCGTCAGAAATAAAAACCTAACTCCCAGTCCTCATCAAGTGTGGCAGCGGAACCGGGAGGTGTCGGTATCGATTTTGTTCCGTCCTGGTTCATTACCGATCCGGTTTCAGTCTGGTAGCCTGTCATGATCCAAACCGTCGTGAGTGGCATCCACACTAACCTTTCGGTGGGAGAACCGTTACTACAACCCAACTAACCAAAATAACGAAAACTAAAGCATTTAAAGATACGAAAGTAGGTTTAAATGTCTAAAGGAAAAATAGGGAGTTCCCATAAACTCCAAAGTCTAACAAAACAATTGCGTAAATAAGGCCTAGAACTTGAAAGTCAATGTACCAAAACATCTAAAGTTCGACAAGTCTACAAAAATGGGTACAACCCAAACTAAACATAAAAAATCTAAAGTACTAGTCTAAGTCCGAAGGAAGTGGACATAAACAAAAAGAGAACTCATGGCAGCCCGAAAGAACTGACTCACCCTTAAATTCAATGCTAATCATTGATCTCCTAAATGAGGTCTTTCAGTAGCCGTCTGAAGATGCCCTGTACTCAACAAATAAAGAGCAAGTGCAGTATTAGTGTACTGGTAGGATCACACGGCAATTACAATAAGCACAACATATATCAATAATCACAACAAGGTAAACATGGCATGCACAGAATGTAAACACATATACCGATTATCAATCATGAACAACTCATAATTCCACACTCTCTTTAATACGCATATACAACAAGTCATTGGTCATCTCACGAAACTATACTCAAACTGTTAGTGTACCAGATCGTGGCACCCATTCCAAGTTAGTGTGTCGGATCATGACACCCGTTCCAATAAGTTATTAAGTTATACTTATTGTTGACACCCAATTTTGACCCTCCCCAATAATAGTTAATTTCCGAGCTTCTTGATTTTCAAACAATTTAGAATAATTAGCTTTGTAAAATTCAAATAGTTTCAAGGTTATTTTAAGTAATTTCAGTTGATTTTTATAGTATTTTGAATGATAAATATATTTCATATAATTATATATGTAATTAGTACATTTTATGAATATTCGAAAATCACCTCAAGAAAGATTTTATGTTTAGTCAAATATTTTGTTAATTTAGTTTAGTTCAATTTATAGTCTTACTTTTAAATTAATTTGGTTACATTTAAGATTAATTATTTCATGTCGTAGAAATTAAGAAGCTCATCAAATAATTAATTAATTCATCTTATTATATTTTAGCCGAGTTTGCTAATCGACTCGATTTGGCTAATTTCCTAACTCCCATTCGGCCATAGTTGCATCCATGTGGCTATTTTCCTAAACCAATTTAATGTTTACCCTTGACCCATCTTAAATGACAATTTTTGGACTTTTATTTTGGATAAACTACCTTATTAGACATACATCACTACTATATATACTAATATTATCTTTACTTTCAAACAATTACATATATTACCACTTTTAATATTT
>JAJOOR010008325.1:0-26261 GCA_036250505.1 Solanum acaule | reverse complement strand
CCTCCATCCACATTGATAGGTAAAGCATCACTACAGGATTGCACCGAGTAGAGCATCATCTGATGGCAAGGGAGGCCCTTTCTCTTCGCTTATGGGCGGAAAGCTTGATTCCACTATGGTAGAAAAGAATGAAACTAGATTACTGACTAAAGCACAGATTGATGCGGACTTAGAGCAAATGAAGAGCATGAGTGCAGAGGAGGCTGCTGCAGCCGCTGCACAAGCAGTTGCAGAGGCTGAAGTTGCCATTGCTGATGCAGAACGGGCAGCAAGGATTGCAGAGGAGTTTGAAGCAGAGGCAGAGGCAGCACAGTGCTTTGCTGAAGTAGCATCGAAGGCACTACAGCATCAGACTATCCTTGTCTGGTAAGCTAACCTTTTAAGAGTCAACTTATTGTGGTGGTTGTTGACAAACTTCTTCTAACACCACAATGAGCCCATTAATTCTCTAAAACATTGTATTATCAGGTGATGTTATGCTGGTGATTCTCCAACTGCTAAAATATCACTGACAAGGGAAAAGTTTTAAATTGTCGGAAATATTAGAATTCTAGTCTGAGGACATATTAAACATTAATAAACATATTTCATTTTGTTTAATATTTGGTGCAAAATGCTACACATATCATACGTAACATATGCCCCTTCTTAAAACTCTTATGTTGCTTTCAACAATTTTCATTGTAATGTTTTTTGAGAATTGAGTCTTACTTCTCTATGAAGTAGGAACTATAAGTTTTAAATACAGTTAGTCTACCTAATATGAATTAGTGACAGTGTGACACCTGTCTTTTCTAGAGCAGCTAGTGCCATAAGCATTAGAAGAATTGCCATATATTAGAGATAAAGTGAAATTCCAGTAACTTAGGACCGACTGTAGATCCCTCTAAGGGGTCGTTTGGTACAAAGATTAATAACGCAGGGATTAGTAATGTAGGGATTAGTAATATAGGGATTAGTAATGTAGGGTTTATTTTTATCAAGTGTTTGGTTCATTGTTTCCCACCTCATCTGTGTTTGGATTAAAACTCTATAAAAAGTTTCTTTCCAATTATACCCTTGAATTATTATGTAATTGGGTCAAGGTAGATAATTGTCGGACAATACTATTTTTTATGGACTTCTAACTAGTTATGAGAAGAACAATTTTGTTGTCATGTTTGCTATTTTTTCACTTGAATCATTCGAGGATAAATAATTGTCATCTTAATAAATTGAGCACTCACAAAATGTCATTTTTCAATTTAAAAAAGATAAACCATCTACTTTTAAATCGAAAAGACCGTCAACAATGGTAAAATTGAATAAATCATCTACATTTACACATAAAAATTGCAAGTTGTAATTTTAATATGTATGTAATCTTTTGAATTGTTCAAAATACAAATAATTAGAAAACCACACAAATATATATATATAATACATTCAATTAAGATCACAAACGTCTACAAATAAACAACTCAATTTGTATTGATTTATTTAGTAACGAACAACTCACTCTAAATAATTTGTAAGCTAATTTATTTAAATAAATTTACTAGTACAAATATAAATCATAAAATCAACAAAATAATTAAAATGATTTGAGGGATATTTTTGTCTTTACATAGACTTATCCCATGGTATTATATCCTCTGTATTACTAATACCTCCAAATGGAAGGTATTAATAATACATTCTATAATACCATGTAGGAGGTATAACTAATCCATGGATTAATTATACATAGTCCCAAATTCCTACCAAACATAGTACTAAATAATACCTTACATAATTCATGGACTATTTCTTCTAATGCGGCCTACCAAATGACCCCTAAAAGTTATATATATGTTAATGCCTCTAGACTGAAAGATCCCATACAATCATATTAGATACACCCTTCTAGTATTCCGTGACCACCCTTATGTATAGATTCTGTGATATTTCTCCATTTCATATTATCCCTTGGTAGTTGGTACTTTGTTTGTCAATGCCTTCTTTTAATTATTTATATACGGAAGTTCTAATAATGGAGTGGAGAAGAACTGGGGATTTTCTATTAAGACCTACAAGCATAATTTGCAAGAAATTTATTATGTTATTGTGGATTTCATTTGGCATGATTTCTTCATTATTGTATTTTCTTTCCATACTTGAGTTCGATATGTTTTACTTGAGCCTAGGTCTATCGAAGATAGCCTCTAAGGCTGCCTACACACCACCCTCTGTAGACCCCACCTATGAGATTACATTGTGTTTGTTGTTGTTGTTATTATTTCAGTATTAGAGAAAGAAGAGTGCGCATGCTTCTGGCATGCACTTTCTTTTTCTCATAGTCCCTTAAGCTACTGCTCTTCCACATGCCTTTTAATTAATGTAAACCAGGTTTAACACTGGGAAATATGAGCAACAATATAATAATCAGTTTGGTAAGTTCAAAGACTTGGATGGAAAAGAAAGGAAGATTTGCTTTCAGACTATATAAAATCATATTGTTATCAAATGTTTTTCCTTATACAAATTGCAGAACCTTATCTGGTTGCTGGGACACATGCCAGCCTTTAGGTATTGAGTTCATCCAAATCCATTAATTTTTACATGGAGTATAGACGTGTATGAAAACCCACTAAAATTTAGCAAATACTAGATATGAACCCATAATTCTGAAAGTAAAATTAGTTCAGTGTTATAAACCGTAATGTTTGGACCCATCAAGTTTAAATCCTCAATCCGTCCCTGTCTAGTTGGAAGAACCAAGAGCACTTGTTTCTTTCAACAATCTACTCGTTTAAATCTCTCTCTCTCTCTCTCTCTGTGTTGTACGCACACAGCGCACACTACCTAATGTAATCTGATGTTTAAATGTAATTTAATTTTAGCTTAGCTACTCACCTTTTCCCTAGAAAAATTGACCTGCTTACTTGGTGGAGAGCCAAAAGTAGTTTCCTTTACTAATGAATTTTTTGAGTAAAAAAAAAGAAGATTTTATCAATTTTTTTTTTTTTTTTTTACTTTTTATTTCAGATTATGTTTTAAACAGCATTCCTGTAGTTTCTAAATCTTTAAAGTTTCATTTTCCATAAAACAAATAAATTCACCTCAAAATGAATAGAAAATTGGTCAGTTTGACTATCGCTCATTTATCTGGTCACCTTTTCTGGGCAAGGGTTTAATTCTTTTAAACTATTTTATCTTTGATTAGTATATTGGTCTGTATTTGCTGAAGTTCTGTTATGGAGTTAGGTTGTCATCAAAATCTGTGTTTTAACATGATATATTTAAGGTCATCTAGAACTTATATGCACCAAATTTCCTCTCTAATGTTTAATAGTCTTAACTGCATTTTGTTTAATTAAGATGAGGAGCACTCCATTAACTTTGGTCTGTAGAAAGTTGGTTATCTGAAATTTTGTTAACTGCAAGAGATCATTTCTAAAATAGGGGTTTTGCAACTATTGAATATCTATTTTGTTGCAAGGGATTGATGAAAACTTGAAGCTCTTCTTTTTGTATGAGCACACAGGTTTACACAAACTTGCATGAAGGCAACTTGCTAGATTCACAGATGCTCAAATTAGACATTGACTCATCATTTGGCATTGTATATAGTGTAGGCCCATAATTCATAGTGGATAGGCAATTTCATGAAGTTGCTGTAAGTTTTCAATATTGAATGGTGATATACCGCTCTAAGTGCTACTAGCACACATCATATTAAAATTCTATCACATTTGCTTAATTTGGAGGCTGGAATGTTTTCAGCCTTCTGAAATACTGGTATCTCTTCCAATACAAGGTAGCAAAATGTTGTGTTCACTCCCGTAGGTTCTGAATTTTTACCCCTTTTGTACTTCTTAAGTTTCTCAATATGTTGTCTTTACCAAAAAGTTCGGCAATAAAATGTCATTTATTTACGAAATCTTTCCTTGTTTGTGCAGATGGCGCTATCTGGATCCACCGCTAGGGTTTTCATCTTCAGTACAGTTGGCAATTTATTGTTGATATGTGGATAGAGCTGTAAATGTGGAGAGTTCTTTCATTGCTAGTGATCTTAAATATAGCATTGTGGTCATAATGAAGTTTATAGGCAGGCAGTTGTCCTCTTTTTGGTGGTTGACAAGCAATTTGTATATCCTTTAAAAAACTGTACCTTTTCCCTCTTAACTCTGGTTTGGTCCCAAGTGGCTGTAAAAAATGAGCTTAGTTGAATTGCCGTTGATCCACAAACTTTTGGTGAACCAAGGATTCAAAAGATTGATTATGTTGTGTTTTGAGGCTACGTATTGATATTGCTGGAACATTCATATGTTGAGCCCTCACATACTGCTAAGAATTGTTGGTGAATGGAATTCGTCAATGCATAGATTATCAAAAGAAGCATCGGCACTTCAATGGGCGTAGGCTCTCAGCCACAAATTATTGGGTGCATTACTTTTTTGCTATGTGAAGCACAGAATTAGTATGGCCAGAAGCCTATCATATTTTTGTTTAACTTTTGCAAGAAGCATTACGGAATCTACTCTGAATTGAAAAGGTCTGGGATCCAAACATAAGATATGACAATCAGAAAGATAAGACGGATGACAGCTCTCTCAATCAGCAAGACAATTTAATTTACATTTAAGAAACAACTCTGGAGAAACCAATAGCCTCACAAATTTAATATACAAAATCATTAGGTCATCCTTAACCCTTTGATTTTGAGTGCTTGACAAGCCAATCAATGACAGAGTCAATATTGGTGGAGTTTTTGCATGATATCATATAGCAGCACACCTCTCTGTCTGTTACTGATTTCAATCCCCTGCACAACAAAACAATATATCTGCCCTTCCTTTAACTTGATTTCCAATTTTACCATATTCCAAGGGGAAAGATAGATATGTATTCCCTAAATTCAACTAAGACAAAGCATACTCATGAAATATTGTCTGCTTACATCTCATCAGTCAAAGCCTGCTTACTCCAGGTTTGTCAATCTTGTTCCCCAATACCAGCAACGGAATACCACTCAATGATGGCTTGTTCAGCAGGTCATGGAGTTCACTTTTAGAAATGCTAAGATTATCATGATCAGCAGCATCAACAACATAACTACAGAGAAGGAGATTTAAACAATTTAGAAACACATTACTCAAGTAGTAGAAGTTCAGTGAGGTAAGTAAAGCAGCTTCAACATAAGAAACCGAATAAACAAGAGAAAAGATGCATACACTATAGCTGAAACTGCACGACAATATCTTTCCCACATACTTCGGAATCTGGGTTGACCTCCGAGGTCCCACAATTTTATAGTGACATTACCTTTAGTCACTTTCCTCATGTTAAATCCCACCTAAATATCCAGTAATGCTCATATTGTTATCAAAGAACCTATTAACATTGAAAGCGGTATCACATAACACTAAGATGGGAACTTACCGTTGGTATCATATCTTCACTATATCCACCAGTCTAAGAATGACAAAAGTGGAGCAAATTTAGTCACGTCATATGGACAAAAAAGGTTAACGGTATAGGTAAACGCTGGCACTAGAAAAGGTGTTAGTTATATACTCACAGCAATAACATTTACAAGTGAAGTTTTCCCTGCATTTTGCAGCCCTATCAAAGAAAGCTCCATTTCCTGTTTAAAGAAGAGGCTGCAGAATGAACAAGTTTCCGTGAGCTCATATGAGGAATCAACATGTTGCTGTACAAGTGCGAATGCAATATGAAACTCCAACAATTTTATAATACTATACGTCTAGACCAGCTTAGAATCAAGATGACAGTAAGTTTCCTTTGTTTGTCTCTAAAGTGAATATCCAAATCGAAGTAATAACTACACGAAAAAGGTATACAAACACCAATAGCAAGTAAATGGTCTGTGCTCAGAACACTCGGTATACTATGAATGCAACGAGGAAGGAGGGTAAACGAAAATAAAAGCAATAACTAGCCCATTGATGAAGCTCATTTTTCTAACCCAGTCTTCTTTAGCTTCATCAGACGTTCAAAGTTTCAGGCATAAGATGGAAGCTCGAAAATAACTCTTAACTGCCAAAATGTAGAATCGGAATAAGGGGCCGCTGACAATTCTCTTGACAAATTATTTCCATCTTTTAGTATCTAGACCTTAACAAACTAGAAAAAGTCATCCCGGCTATAAGGTCATGTGATACAGAGTCTTGTACTAAACACCTACAGATTGTGTTTCTGATAATAGGTAGTCTCAATGACCATGCGATAATCTATCTACAGAAATATATCTCAAGAAGACAGTGCCACACACATTAAGAACCACAACTTATGTAGAAAAATCTACAAATAATGGTGAAGAATTATGATAAGACTATTGAGATTTGAAATTCGACCTCTCTTGTTCATTCATCCACAGTTGAGAAACGGAATAATGACCTTTTCTTGATCTCCTATTCCATTTTTTTCTTTTTTTGATAAGGTAAAGGTTATCTCCTATTCCATTTTTTTTCTTTTTTTGATAAGGTAAAGGTTATCTCCTATTCCAATTTCTTTCTACTATATAGCTCTTTGCCTATCTTTCCCATGTCATCAATATCAGTGTTAGGAAATACGTATGATACAAGAGGCATATCCTTAAATGGTCATTATTAACAAAATTTCAGAATAAAATTCACAATGAAATCTCAGCAACTCAAAGACTTTAATATGATTCACTAACAATTATAGCTCATGATGGAACAAACAAAAACAAAACTCATTAACCTAAAGGTTCTACACATCTCATCGTGAAACAAAAACGATTACTCATTGCTAATCCTGAAACAACCAAAAAAAAGAAAAAGAGCAAGAAAACCACAGCTCGTCTAATTAAAATTCCAAATATCTCAATCAAAACACACGGAGAACAGTCGAACACAACCTCCAATCATAATCTACATTAAACTTGATTAATTATATAGCAAATTATCAAAATACCTAAACATAAACAAACGAAGAAGAAAAACACAATTACAACACCAAAATATTTCCAAATATAATCTAATCATACACATTGACAACAAAATTCAGCTCCATGAATTTGCTTCAACTTTCAAACTCACAACCTAGTAAGAGAAAGTAGGGCAGAGCCAGAATTCTCACAAAGTGGTTCAAAATATGAACAAACAAAAAGCCAAATGGATTTAAACATGTATGTAAACAGTACTCTAATAGCTTTTGTCAAATGAACCCCGTAGCCCAACTTGACTCCGCCCTTATAAGAGCTCGCAACATAGACTCAATCTGAAACTAATTAACAGAGACAATATGAAGCTTACCTTCGGAGCCAATTGAGAAAAGCTTCCCAGAGACCCATGGATGACGCGAGGTATCGGAAATGAGAGAGATAGATAAGCAAATCTCAGTATAAACCACAAATCTCTCCCTCTGTCTCTTTCGCTGTTGAATTTACCTTTCCTTTTTCCTGCCTACTGTTTGCCTTATTACTATCTGCATTACGAAAATTTGAGAATGAAATGATTATGGTACAACATTACAAAATTTTTATAACATTTGCCCCTAAAATTCAAATATAATTACGAAATAGCCATGGTTCTTGGAAGCTACAGTTTGTTGTATGATGATTACGTGGACCAATACGATATCATAGAGGGGAACACTCGCGAAGAAGTGCGCGTGAGAGTCACGACCAATGAAATTTAAAATTGGCTGGCGGAAAGTGAGATTTTGCGGATGATTATTTGGAGTGTATGTAGTGGACAAAAATGTTAGGCGGAATGGTCTGGTGGACCCTTGTACTTGTATCTGTTTGTATTGTGAACCCTTCTACTCACCCTTTTGTCATCTGGACCCCTGAACCCATCCAAACCCAACATTTTAAACACTTTTTTTTTTATGTGGTATGGAGCATGTTGCACAAACACGTACACGTTGGCCAAAAAGAAAAAAATAATAATCCACGTATGATATTATATTCCACGTGGCAAATGACTCACCTTAAACTAGGAATAGTCCTAACTCCGGCGAAATTTTCCAAACCTTCGCGACGTTTACACTTCTCCTCTTCTCCTCTTCTCTTCTCCTCTCCGCGACGTTCGTCTGTGATTTTCCAAACCTTTGCTCAGTTGTAGCTCAGTTCCACTCCGATTTTCGTTGTAAGTTCTTGCCTTTTGCGTTAGTTCTGATCTTTTTCATTTTCTCGTGCGTATCTGTTTGATTTTAGGGTCGATTGTCATTCGATTTCTGAAATTTTTTGGGGATTTTACTTTGGTTTGGGTGTAATATTAGTGTAATATGCTTTCTTAGTTGATGTATGACTTTGAGTGACTTCAATGGCATATTTCGTGAATTCGAGTAGATTCTAGGGTTTATTCGTAAAATCCCAATTTCGACTAAAATTAATATTTTATTTCTGGTCAATTGTCTTGGGTATTGATAGTGTTAGTGGTACATTACTACAGCAATTACAGTCATGGTAAGTTAATGGCTTTAACTGTTACAACAATTCATTATTTCCTTAAAAAAAAATAGGGATTTTTGTGTTACAGTCATGGTAAGTTTATGGTTTAACTGTAGTTATTTTTTTTTTTGACTTTACAGGCATCGTAAGGTAATGGCTTTAACTATAGTGACACTTCAATTTCACTATGGGGGATGTTTTGTATCTAATCCTACTTTAAGGTATGTCAATGGAATCACTAGTGTTGAAAAGATTAATATAGATGTAGATGAGTTGCATATTATGTTGTTTCATAAAATTGCAATGGAATTGGGTGTTGAAAATGTTGAGACATTTGGATGTAGAGTCAACAAGAAGGGTACTTTTTACATGTTAAATATTGATTCTGATGTTTTAAACTTTCTTAATGGTTTGAAGGGTGCTGATTTTGTTGATGTATATGTTGTACATCCTGTTAGTATACCTTTAGTTGTAGAGGAGATACTTGTATTGCCTAGCACTAATGCTGATGTGTCCTCATCTCCACAACAAGATAATGTTGATGTGTCCTCCTCCCCACTCAAAAATAGGGCTGATCTGTCATCCTCCCCACAAATAGATAGGGATGATGTGTCTTCATCTCAACCATTTGATGAAAATGAAAATAGGGATTTAAACCAAAATCAGTCTCCTTTAGTTGAATAGCAGTCCCCTTTAGTTGAAGAACAAGCCCCTGCCCCTAGAGTTGAAGAACATTCTGATTCTGATTCACTCTTTGATATTGATGAAAATATTGATGATTTGAGTGATTTGGAAGAGGAGTTGCTTCAAGCTAGGCAGTCTAATATTCAAGAACAAGTTAAAGAAAAGACTGCTAGAGTAAATCTAGATGAGATACCATCTGGTCCTGTAGGTATAGATGTTGGTTTTGAAGACATTTATAAGGAGAAGAGGGGGAGATTTAAAGGCAATTTGGGTGGTGATGACCCTTATTTTGATAGCTCAAATCCTGGTAGTGACATTAGTGAAGATGAAGGGGATCCTGTTGAGAATGATGAAGTGGTAGATCCAACACCTAGGAAGGAAAGTACAAAGATCTACTTTGATCCAATTGCTAAAAAGGTTTTATTTCAACTGTATATGGTATTTTTGAATCACATTGAGTTCAGGGAGGCACTGCAAACTTACTCTATTCAGAAGGGTGTTAATATTAAGTTGAAACCTAATGAGAAGGAAAGGATAAGGGCAAAGTGTAATAAAAAAGGTTGTCCTTGGCATATTCTTGGAAGTATTGATGGTAACACTGGAAATTTCAGTGTTAAAACATATTTTCCTGTCCATAAGTGTTTTAAAAGAACGAGAAACAAACTGTGTACCCTTATTTGGATTAGTAAACATTACAAGGAGAGGATTATGAGTGAGCCTACCATCAAACTACATCAGATTCAGTCATTGATACAAAAGAAATATGGTTTGTATGTTAGTAAGACAAGTTGTAGAAAGGCAAAATTGAAAGTTATGAATGAACATATGGGAGATTTCAAAGACGAGTTTGCTAGGTTGTATGATTATGTTGAGCAATTAAAGACCACAAATCCTGAAACTACTGTATCTATTAGGACATCCAAGAACACAATTCCAGGAAAAGAGGTGTTTATGAGCATCTATATTTGTCTTGGTTCCTTAAAAATTGGATGGAAAGAAGGGTGTAGAAGGATTATTGGTTTAGATGGTGCATTTCTTAAAAGTGTATGTAAAGGTGAATTGTTATCTTGCATTTCCAAAGATGGAAATAATCAGATGTACCCTATAGCATGGACAGTAGTTGATAAAGAAACCAATGACACATGGTCTTGGTTTCTCAAGTGCATCAAACATGATTTGGAGCTTACAGAAGGTGAAGGACTAACAGTGATGTCTGATATGCAAAAGGTATTACTATATTATTTGTTAAATTTATTTCTTCATTTTTGGAGTAATTGATATTTAACATTATTGTATGTCAAATGTTCTTTGTTTGACAGGGTCTTCATCTTGCACTTATTAATGTATTGCCAAATGTTGAAATTAGATGGTGTGCTAGGCATATATGGACAAACTGGAATAAAGACTAGAGGGGTGAAGAAAGGAGAAGAAAATTCTGGCAGGTTGCCAGGGCATCATTTGAGGTACTTTTACAGTCCAAACTTGATGACTTGAGTGAGTTAGGAGTAGGCATTGTAAAAACTTTGTTAAAGTATAACAAATAAGCATGGTGTAGGGCATATTTTAAAGAACATAGCAAGTGTGATGTGGTTGAGAACAACATGTGTGAGACTTTCAACAGTTGGATTTTAGGTGCTAGGTTCAAATCAATAATCACTATGCTAGAGGAAATAAGAGTCAAAGTTATAGAAAGAATGAATCACATGAGAGAATTTTCAGAAAAATGGATTACTGATGTAGCACCAATGGCTATGGATATTCTTAGAAAAAATGCTGAAATTGCAGATAATTGTGAGGTAAAGTTTAATGGTGATCTTGGCTTTGAGATTCATGATCCACCATATAAACATGTTGTTGACCTAAGAAAGAAGGTGTGTAGTTGTAGGTCATGGCAATTAAAGGGAATTCCTTGTGGCCATGCATTTACAACAATTCATTATAAGGATTGGGTTGTTGATACATTTGTTGATCACTGGTATAAGAAGGAAACATACCTGAAAGCATATAATAGGTTTATTCAACCAATGACAAACATGAAGATGTGGCCAAAAAGTGATAGACCAGCCATTGAACCACCTGAAATTACAGCTATGCCAGGAAGACCAGGAAAAAATAAGATAAAAGATAGTGATGAGCCAGTTAAGAAGAAGTTTAGAAAGGCTACAAGGAAGGGAAGAAAAATGAAATGTTCTGTGTGTAAGACTTTTGGACATAACAAGAAAGGATGTCCAACTCTGGTGAGTTGTGCTTTAATGTCTCTTTGTTACTGAATTTTACTCTTGTTATACTTTTGACTTAAAAATATGTTTGTAGAAAAATGTTGTTGCTGGAACAAGTGCTACAACTTCAAATGTTGCTGCTGGAACAAGTGTTGCAAGTGCTGCAACTGCTGCAACTGTTGGAAGCCAGTCAAGTGTAAATGCAGGTCCAAGTGCAGGTCCAAGTGCAGGTTGCACTCCAAGTGCAGGTCTAATTAGTGCTACAAGGCCTACAAATGCTTCATCAAGTGGTGTGAGGCCTGCAACTGCCTTGGCATCTAGTGGAAGGCCTACCAGTGCTACATCAAGTGATGTGAGACAATTAAGTACTCAACAATCAACTTTGCATGTGGCCAAAAAAGAAAGACTAGCATAACTTTGAGAGGTGGTGCAACTCTTGCATATTTGGATCAGGTGGTTATGGTCTCTTATTTGGATCAGGTGGCAGTGTAACTGCGAGGGTATGTATTTTATCATTTAAACACATTAAATTGCTTTAATTGATATTAGTTCATCTTTAAGTTAAGATTTTTGTTGTTCTCTCAATCTGAAAATACTGATAGGGTATTACATAGTGCTACATTGTCAAGTTCAACTCCTACCAATATTGATCTTGATTACAAACCCAATGGACTAAGGTGGAAGGGAAGAGCTGCAATTACTCAAAGGCAGCTACGGGAGGAGAGTTACAAAAGCACTTAAGGCACACATTAGATTTCACTTGGTTTAGCTTAATGACTTAATCCCAATTAACTTTATTTTGATTAATGACTTGATCCCAATTGTTTTGGTTATGCTATTACGAAGACTTTGTTTTTGTATGTGAATGGCGCCTACATAAATTTGTGTTATGTTGCTATTAGGAAAACTTTGTTTTTCTGTATGAATTTGTGTTTGAATGAAGTTACAATTTAGATTTCTGAAGCAAATGCAGTCCATTTCATTATCAAACAACACCTAGTACAAATTAATATATCTTAAAAATAACGGCTACAAACCAAATAACAACAATCACAATAACAGTGATATCAATACTAGTGTTTGATCCTTGTCTTCCTTGCCTTCCTTGTCTTCTATGTCTTCATTGTCTTGCTTGTCTTCCTTCCCCTGAACTCGTTGATAGATTCTTAATGTTGTATTGTTCTTGGCATGTTGAATCATTTGCATCAGCCCATCGGAAGAATCCACACTTATTACCGGATGAATATTTTTGGCAACCCCAAAACATTCTTCCAGGATTAGTTGGTGTTCTTGATGTCTTTAGTTCAGCATATATTCCACAGTAACAACATCGAACCGTCATTGTGAAGACCAACAAAATCAAACCAACAAAAATACAATAGAACCACACAAAAAAAAAAAGATGAAACAAAAATACAATAGAATCACACACAAAAAAAAGATGAGTAGATCGAAGGAAAAAATAAAGGCACCAAAAATAAAAGAGGAAAAAATTTGAAGAGACAAAATCGAGAAAAAAAGGAGAAAAAAGCTCAAATTTGTCCAACAATGGTGTTTGAGTGAAAATAAAGAAGAAGAGATGGCCTTTAAAGGTCAAAATCTGACTGTTAGTGCCTTTTTAAGGCGTCTCACTCTCTTACCTTGTGTGTATCACACACTCCATGTGGAGTCTTTCCACATAGGATGCCACATCAAAAAAAGTGTTTAAAATGTTGGGTTTGGATGGGTTCAGGGGTCCAGATGACAAAAGGGTAAGTAGAAGGGTTCACAATACAAACAAATACAAGTACAAGGGTCCACCAGACCATTCCGCCAAAATGTTAATCCAACAAGTAAATGCACGCGTGTGCTACTCATGTCCGGTCATCATTGGTTATATACAATTCTTAACCTTTTTTCATTTTTTTTTTGGGTTCTTTTATTTGTTCACTTTCCTCATGAAAACATATATGCACAATTTCATAATCATATTACTTTCATAAATAGATAAAAACATATATTTATATTAGAACACATATAATTATGCTAAAATATATAGACTTGTTAGAATTTAATTTGAAAAATATCTCTTGAAATGTGAATATATGGTTGGATTTGAAAGTGAGCATGACGTCAAGCTTACAATTTCAAATTAAGACGGTGATGAATTTGATGACAAAAACTTATATTAAACATAATATTATTATACGAAAACTAATATAAAAGAAAAATATTAAAACTATTAGAGAATAAATGCTTGGCGAAATGGTCTGGTGGACCCTTATACTTGTATCAGTTTGTATTCTGAACCCTTCTACTTACACCTTTATCATCTGGACCCTTAAACTCAATAAAACATAATTTAACAAATCCCTCTGACCATTGACCAAGCTTATGTGTCTTTAAGATGGTTGAGTTGGCGAAAGTGTGTGACTTCACGCATCTTAAGGCGAGGGAACAACTTTTTTAAGTTAAAAAAATATTAAATTATAAAAGAAATATTTTTTTAAAAAACAATTAATTAAAAAGTTATTTCTTCCTCCAAGCTTAATTGCTTTCCAATCTCCATCGTCGTCTGAGCAGTAACCTCAAAGGAGCAGCAGCCATGGCGAGAATAAAGGTTCATGAGTTGGGGAACAAGTCGAAGACATACCTTTTGGCTCAGTTGAAGGATCTGAAGGCGGAGCTTGCTCTTCTCCATGTTGCAAAGGTCACCGGTGGTGCTCCTAACAAGCTATCCAAATTCAAGGTGGTAAGGTTGTAAATTGCACAGGTTTTGACTGTCATCTCAAAGAAGCAAAAGTCAGCTCTTAGAGAAGTTTACAAGAACAAGAAGTACTTGCCTCTTACGAAAAGTTTGGCCAAATCTAATTGTGCGGTGGCTTAGGTTGTTGTTACTGTGGAGGTTGGAGGAGGAAAGAAAAATAGTGATGGTATGCGACGGAGATGAAGACGGGTGAGGGAGAAAGTTACACAAGTGAGATTCTTGATGAAATCTTGAGAGTCTCCATTGATGTTGGAGTTTTGGGGGGTAAGAAAATGCAGAGGCAAGAGGTTTGCTTCAGTCCATGTATAGAGGTGTAACGAGCAGGTTTGTCCATTTATCCACAATTCTCGAATTCTTGGTGTTTACAGCAACAAAGGCCATATTTTTGCTTTTACTCTTACATGTAAGCTCAACACAGTAAAAGGGAATAAACCCAGCAAGGAAAAAAGACCAATTTCAATTCCAGGTTCTGATGGTGTGGCACCACCAGTTGTTGAATTGGAAGAAGGGTCTGTAGGAAATGGTGGAAGGAAGGTGGAGGAGACGAAGAATGGTGTTGTTGGTTTTGGGGTTGTGAAGAAATTGCCTAGAAAAGTTTTGGGGATTTTGTCCAATTTGCCTTTGGCTATTGCTGAGATGTTTGCTATTGCTGCCTTAATGGCCTCAGGAACTTTCATTGACCAAGGCGAGGCTCCAGATTACTACTTAAGGGAGAAAGTATATGTGATTCGTTGGCAAAAATGGCAACATCGGTGATGGCTTTCTTTTGTAGTGAAATAGAGAAAATAGGGAGAATTAGAAATGCCAATAATAAATTAAAATGTTATTATTTTATATTTTATTAAATAATTTTGGTTAATAATTTTTAAAAAATAGTTATGAAATAATTATGATGTGGCATTAATATATGTGACGTGGATATGACATGTCAATTATATAAAGGAGAGTGAGCTACACACATGGTTGGAGGGGCTTAAAAGTCTCATTTTATTTGAGTTTAAGGGTCCAGATGACAAAGGTGTAAGTAGAAGGGTTCAAAATACAAATTGATACAAGTATAAGGGTCCACCAGACCATTTCACCTAAATGCTCCATAAATTGAACTTTTAAATGTCTACATTGTGGATGTTATTGTGTTATTGATATGAGAAGAGAGACCTTCAATTTATAGAGTTCCAAACTTTCCTTTAAGAAAAGAAAAATCAAATATGGTAGAGAAATATATTTGTCTTTCAGGAAAAGTTCAAACATTTATGCTAATACTTTAACTTTTCTTTAAAGGAAAAAGTAAAACTCAAATATGGTAAAAAAAAAATCAGGTCAGAATCCTAAGACAAATATTTTCAAACAAATTCACAAGTACCGCCAAGTTCATAATCAAAATCTCTCAATATTTTTATTGGCAAATATCGTATAGAAAACTGTGTGTCTTTCTAAATTGACAGATATAGAGAATTCTTCCAAATCCAAAAATGAGGAGAAAAAAATGTAATCATTTTCTTGAATAAGAAAACATATGGTACTTTCTTTCCTTTTCCCTCCGAAATAGAATTCTAAATTCTAGTTAAATATAAGCATTGTCGACCACATAATTAGATATCGAGACTTATGGATATAATTCAAATAACTAATGGAAAAAAGGGTCATATTTATCCCTGAAGTATCATAATCATATTTATCCTTAATCATTCTTTTTTTGATATATTAGTCCATACCATCCATCTTTAGATACATATTTGCCCTTGGACTATTAATCCTATGTGACACCTATTTCCTCCTAATTTATTATTATACCCACTCATTTATTCCATAATATTGAAGTGAATTGGGTCCCCAAGTAAACATGATTTCTTGGTCATCTTGTTTTGATTGACCTATTAATTGGCTTGGTGGATAGAAGCTTATCAATGGAATATTTCGAGAAGAGAGCAAAATGAAAGTGAGTTTCTTGGCGGAGAAAGTGGTCTGCCTATGGGACAAGCCATTTTCTTATTTCGACAATAGTGGTATTGATTGAATTAAAGAAATCAGAAAGACAATGAGGAGATCAATGGTGGTGGTTGAAAATGACCTTGCTCCCGCTTGGCAGCAGCATAACAGTATCGATTGACGCTAAGTTGACTTGGTTCTCTTCAGTAAGTTGAGTTGGTTCTCTTCGGTTAAAAATAAAAAGATTTGGTTCCTTCAATTTTTCAACTTCAAATAATTTATTGCTACTTAAATACTATCCATGCGCCTACCTAAAATAAATGCTAGCCATCTTTCTCAGCTTGGTGACAATGGATCTGAAAAACCATATAAACTCTGGCCTGTCGATTATCTGCGATGACATACTTCCATTTTCATCATATTTACTTCTTTCTTCTGTTTCAGAGAATGTGAATGGACCAGTGCAGTGATTGGCATATATAAATAAAGGCCAAAGTCATCTACGGCCCCTTAAAGTTGTCCGCATATTTCACTTAGACACTCCAATTCAACCTTTTACCTATACAAAAATTGTTCCTATTAGACACATTTTGATAATCAGCAAAAAAATGTCAAGAGTGTGTGATGCACTTGCCATGACATGGCAAACTAACTAATTAAAAGAAGCCACGTGTCTTAAAAGAAGTCATGTGTCTTTTGGGCTCCAAAATAATTATAATTAAAAAAATAAACTAAAATCCTAAACTATGTATGTTGCCGCCTCCGACTCCGACCTGCCCACTCCCCCCACTTCATCTTCTTCCCTTTTTTTTTTTTTAAAAAAAAAAGCTTAAATCTCCTAAATTTTTCTACTTTTTTTTCTTTTTTTCTTTTTAAGCTTAGATTCGATTCATGTTTGAGTTGATTTGGCAGAAAGAAAGAGATGTGTGGTGGCAGTGTATTTCGATGAACAAATTAAAATTTGTGATTGATTGTTTGAAAGGCTAAAAAGAAAGATATTGACGACGATAGATTTGGAGAAAAATTAGGTGGTGCCAATGGTGGGAGGTGGGTTAATGGCTGGTTAAAAAGGAGAAAGAAGATGATGGCTTGAAAAAATAGGGAAAGAAGATGATGGTCTGCAAAAAAAAGGGGAAGAAGATGATCGGAGAAAGAAAGGAAAGGAGAAGTGTGGATATGGTGACGGCAGATCTGATTAAAAAACAAGGTGGCGTGGAGAAGAAGAATGATTGTAGCTCGAGAAAGAAGGGGAATGAACTTTAATGGTGGGACACCGGTGATTGCGGTGATGAGAAGGTGGTTGCAATGGTGGTTGAGTCAAAGAAGAAGAAGAAGAGATGCTAATTTTATTTTTTTTAAAAGATAAATCTTTTAATGTTAAAATATTGGAGAAAAAATAATTCACGCTCCCCATTTGCGTGACTTACAAACGATTTGCCATGTAGGCAAAAAATGCTTAGACGATTCAAATCTGGGGTGGTAGAGGTGTTCAATAGGTACTAGGTGTAGTTGAGGTGTCTAAATGAATAATGAGGACAACTTTGAGGGGCCGCAGATGACTTTGGCCATAAATAAAAGACATACACCATTGGCAAATGCAATATTTCCGCATGGATGTAGTACTGCATCCTTTTCCAAACAGATCTTAACCTATGATTGCATACACTCGTTATCTAACCTTTGTTAGAAAATAGCATACACAACGGAAGCATTCCAGAAACATACATCTTGCATGAATATAGATAACAATCACAAATACGTATCACATACAAAGTATGTTGAAAATTAACTCAGGATTACCTCTGCGCAGATATCTTGAAGTAAATCCGACTCCAGCTCTACGGTCGCGTGTGCAGATATATCCGACTCCACCTCTACGGTCTTCTATACAGTGATCCCAATTAACAATTGAACTCTCTCAGTACTTGGGTGGGCAAGTATTGTATATAATACTTTATGTTTTCTAGATTAGAAAAACCCTTACTTATATAGATGTCTCCTAGTCCAAAGAGGAGAAGAAAGTATAAATCCTTTTTCTTCAAGAAAACCCAAAACTCACGTTTCTTTCCTGGAAGAAATATACACGTTACTTTTCCTTCTTCTACTAGAAAATAGCATTCTGAGTTCTAGTTAAATTGGGCACTAGAGGGACCATTACTGAGGCTTCCTATTATGGAAATAATTTCAAATAATTAATTTGAATTATTCTTACCATAATAAATTACAAATCATTCCACTAAAAATTCGTAATTGCACTCGTCTATTTATATTTTGAAATTCACCATTAAACACTTATGTAATTCCCCATGTTAAGATTACAGATACTAATCAATACATTAAATTACTGAAGAATTTAATTCAATGATTAATTTTCTTTAGAGCAATACTTAACTTATTTCATGTGCCAGATTCATGAATCTACCGGCCGGGTTTACGCATGAAAACTTATAAGTTTCTCATAAAAAGGTGTATCATCAATCTCTATATTGAGACATGGATTCCATCAACTAACTAATTATTTCATCAATATATATTATCATCATCCAATCTACCAAGCATATTGACCCATCTCAAATTCTCACCTTTTAATAAATCAAAACGAAAATTAATATATACAGATCATAATCGTTATATCAAGATTAAGAATATAAGTACATTTAACAGTTTAGAAAATATGTTTTTATCAGTCAGTCTAAAACATCTATCTCTGCTCGGTTCCGTTCAATACATATGCACTAGCACAAGAAGTTAGAACTATACCATTCTCATAATCAAGATAAATTACATTTAATCTCGTGCTACAATCTTTCTGATGGTTTTGTCCAATTTCCATCTACGATTGTGAACTATAACTTTTAACTTATAAGAATCGATGATTCAATCTTCTGTGTATAAGCTTAAACTCTATACACCAAATTATCTACTATATAAGTTAAGGACACATATATGACAAATTGATCTATTTAATGTAACACTTTATTGAATTGAATAAATAAACAAACAATTGTTTAATAATAATACTATATCAAAACACATGGTTAATAGTATATCCTAACAACCTTGGCATTCAGTACTTGGATGAGTCCAATCAAAACCACTGTGAAACATGGCCTCCTCATAGACGCAAGAACATGGCAAGTTGAGTGAAGTTAACTCAATTTGCATAAATACAATCAACTTATACAAGAAGGAAAGGTGAAGTTTCCTAATTATGAGAAGGTTTTATTTCACCAAAACAATAGAAAATGGTGGATGCAGATTGAAGTTGCATTCTGCAGATGAGGTGTGAGAAATTACGCTTTCAGGTACCCTTTTTTGACCAAGTATGAAATAACTATATCGGCCAAATCATTAGGAGAATCGCATATCCCTTGGTTCTGACGTAAAACTATCTGCAAATTGGAAATGACACAAAACCACAAGTAAAATGAGCTTTGAGGAGGATGACAAGTAATTTGCTATCAAGTGAACATCCAAATTAAAGTAAGTTGAGACTGACAACTCAGAGATGAGAGGATTGCAATAACTGTATCAATGGCATATATTGATTGATCCTAAGTTTGATCCAGTAGGTCAAGACATCTAGCTAAAACATGCTGATAATCTGAAACAAGGCAATCCCAGAATCTAGGAGCACAATCAATCCCCTTATGGACAACATGTTAAACAAGCAAAACAGACTTGATCTTACCTCAGACGTTAGGGGTGGCTCGTATGGATCATCAACACCGGTAAAACCTGTGAAGTACAAAGCAAATATTACTGTAATAAATAACGTGAAGTCTTAGGTGAATAGAATTTTTTAAAATAAAACAAGCAGAAAGATGAGAAAACCAAAAATTAGGGGGATAGGGGTGTAAACTGAAGAGCATACAAGTTTAACTAGTCCAAGGTTAGGCGGATAGGTTGGTAATCTGCCCATCTAAAAGTTTGGATCTTAACCAAGATAGCAAAAACTGACACACACAAAAGATGGAAAATATTTTGTTTTTGTTGGTTTGTTTTGTGATCATCCAACTTCTCTCTCTATAAAGAAAAGAAAGTTGTTTGTCGTTCGACTTGTTAAGCAGACAAATTATAAGAAAACAAATACAAAATTGGTTGAGCTGGTCGGGATGTCGGGTTGGATATGACCCATTGTTAAGGCTAAATTAACATAAACAAAGGTTGAACATATGGCCATTTAAACCTACTTAACCTGCTCAGATTTGGTTCAACTTGCCCATTTGGCATCCCTAAAGTAGGGTATATTGAGGAAAGTTAATCATCTAGCTGCCCAATGGATATCCACAGACTTCCAACTGACCACCCTCGTCCATCAAGATAATAAAATTTTCTGATACAAAATGCTAGTTCACAAACAAAAAATAAAGCAGAGAGATGTCAACATAACAGGCAATACCTTTTATTTTCCCAGCTCGAGCAAGTTTGTACAACCCCTTAGGATCCCTTGCCTCACATACATGCAGAGGAATATCCATGAACACCTAAAAAAATTATCCAACTCAATCACCTAATAATATGTGCCAAACAGCAATCGCTCACTGGGAAAGCTAATCCTTTAAGAACCATTTATTAGCACAAACCTCAATGAAATCCCCTTCTGCCAGTAAAGCACGACAAGCATCTCGTTCCTTTCTATAGGGAGATATCAAACTGGCAATGCAAATAACTCCAGCATCCGCGAAAAGCTTTGCCACCTCCCCTATTTATATATAAAGCATTTGGAATTGTTAATTTTCTAAGAAGAATAAATAAGAGGGATTCGGGAAATATTTGCAAAGCAAGGACCAGAAAAGAAGCCAACCAGTCCGTCTTATATTTTCTGCTCGGTCTTCTGCTCTGAAACTAAGATCACGATTCAGACCATGGCGAACATTATCACCATCAAGGATATAGGTGAGTTTTCCTCTAGCGTGTAAGCGATGACCTAGAGCACATGCGAGAGTGCTCTTCCCTGAAATCAAGTTCAGTATAAAAAAAAAGTCCATGTGTGCATGTAGGTGTATGTGTGAGAGAGAAAGCTCAGTCATTAAAGTCCTTATTTAAAAATCAGAAATAAGAGTAGTGAAAATGACAGCAGTATGCTAAATAATAAAAAAGGAGCCCCGTGCACTAGGTGCACTAAGCTCCCACTATGCATGGGGTCCAGGGAAGAGCTGAACCATAAGGGTCTATTGTATGCTAAATAATAGCATCTTGAAGAAACTAATCAGCATCAGGAGAAAAAATAGATATTCATATTAAAATGTTCTGCCAAAACCCACAACAATTCTTAGGTGTTTCCAAATCAAGGCTACTCATATAGTATCTGACAATAGCTTGTCGACAAATAATGTTCATTTCATGCAATCGACACTGCAATTGAAAATGAAATAAAGTGCACTGTTTGAGGCTGACAGAGTTGAGACACCCTTTTGCAGTATTTTACTCTACTTTCAGGTTTCTGTGATGAAGAGTGTCAAACTAATGACAATTCTGCTTCTTAACCAGAATTTAGTGTTCATCAAGCAGACCAACTGATGGACTGAGAGATAAAGGTAATGTCGCAAGTACACACAAGATTATCTCATCATTCTTAATATTATAGTTTAATCAACTCTACGGCTCAACTTGCTAACATAACCAAACGGCCAAAAAAAGGGGTAAAGTAAAGTAGCCTTATTGCTGATTTGGATTTTAGCTATTCTGATTTTGGTATGTCCCGCTGTCATCTTTTCGAAGGAAGATTGAATCCCAAAATCATACAAACAGCATCTAGCTTTAAAAGAAGGTCAGTTAGTTAAAACTTTCGTACTTCACTGGATAGTACCCTATAAAAGCAAAAATTTGAGAAAGGCTGCTAGCAGCGAGTTGTTCTGCCTTCTATATACATGTGATATATAAACCACTCAGCAACTGCTGCTCTTGTTCTTTATTAAGCAAAGACATGGTGGATGCAAGGCCCAAGTTCTAACAATAACAATACCCAGAAATTTAGGAAATGGATAATGATACATATAAAATGGTCGGAAATGGATTGTAAAACATATACAATGGTATGATAGAAAACAACATCTGCAAAGGCAAGAGATCCACAGAAAGAGAGAGAACAGAGAAAAATTCCAGATCCAATATGAGGATTCTGGCATTTTAAACTAACCTGAACCACTGAGACCCGTTACCCATATAACACAACCCCGTTGTTGAAGCAACTCCTCTCTGTCACATTTCTCTACAGAGCACTTGTGCCAGACAATGTTTGTTGAATTCCCTATTGTAGACATCTGAGGTATACCTTTACCTAGTTAGATGATTGTCCGATTAGTAACAAAATTTTGGTGAAGCCAAAATTACGTCCACTAGAAATAAGAACTAAGAAGTCATAATACACTGTACATAAAGACAGAATAATCCATTATCCTTTTTCATGTACAGTCAGCTGAATTTTGAGCTAATCAGAAGCATTGAATTAGAGATTAAAACTGTTGCCTAAATCCAAGGAAGTCGCAGGTTCACAAAAAACAAAGAGTTTTCTATTTTTTCACAACAGCAAATGACAATATTGAGTCCAGGAGTCAATTCTCACATTGACTTGGCATTATATATATATATCAGCAAAGCAATCTATTAGCACAATAATGTTAATGCGGGATGGATTGGTGTGGCTTCTCTACTCCTAGGACACCAGAATATCGAACCATGAATCCTCCTAGAATCCAGAGCACTTCGTTGAAATACATCCTGCATTTTCACCTTCCTATGCATAATCAGTACTACTGCCCCAATCATGGTTACTAATAAAATAACACAAGAAGCCAAAAACCAGACGAAATAGTAGGTATAAAGTAAATTGTCCAATGTTTCCAAATTAGTCCAACTTCGTACCATCTCCGGCATAAACAGTATATCTCAGAGAGATCGCATTTCTTTGGGTTGGTAGTAGTGGAATGCTTTCATCATCTAAAACAAAGAACATCTCCAACCAAAAGATAAGTTCAATAATACCACTCACCGGTAAATATCACAATACTTCTTGTGAATCTCCGTGATCCACTTTTCCCTGGAACTATCAATACACCGAATAGCTGATTGGGAACTACACTCTTTCATAACTATACTAATAAGGGGTGGGGGAACGGAAGTACAGAAGTGAAGTAACGAACGCAGCTCAATTTTCAGATTGATTTAGCATTATATATATATAAGCCGAGCAATCTAAATTAGCACAATAATGTTAACGTACAGCAGATAGCAAGCATTTGAATTCAGTATTTCCCTACTAAGCAGAATTATTAAGCATAAAAATGTAGCTAAGAAGGAAATAGGAAACAAATCAAATGAAAGAAAGTTTTTTAAAAAAAAACATCTACCAGCAAAGCCATTGCAATCATTTGTAGGCAAGTTTTCGTTGGAATCACACCCTGGCCGCTGAAATTTTTCAGCTTTTCCGTTGACATGAGACGTCCTAGAAGCCTCAATTGCTCTTAAAGGCCCTATAAAGCTCGTTTTGACCTCGCTACTAGAAACACTGAAGCCAAACGATTTACCTGGTAGCTTTGATAACCCTAACTTTCTCGACGATGTCTCCGGAAAATCAAATTCCGGCGAAGTCCGATAAATCGACGAACATTTTCCAATTGCAACCATTTTGAATCGCAATGATCGAATTATCATTTGTTCAAAATAAATAAGATGTACACTTATCTATTAACAAATAAATACATAAAAAAATGTAGAGTGGACATGAAGATAGGAGGAAAAAATAGTAATCAATTAGATTCCAATGAGGATATATTATAAAATTACAGAATACAGTTATGTACAGAGAGAGAGAGAGGGAGGTACGAGAAAAAGAAAATACAAGCTGGTGGGGTCAGAAATCCATGGAGATCGCGAATGGCCTGCAGTGGTGCAGTGAATTGGTGCAGATTTTACGGTGGTTGGCGGTAGAAGTGGTGGATTTACGGTGGTGAGCTATATACATGTGCCTTAACAAAATTTGAGATCATGGATAAACCAGCAAATATACATATAGCAGAAGTAAGGGGTGGTTTGTTAGGCCGGATAAGTTGGGATATTTTAGAATTAAATGTAGACTTAGCTGTCAAATTTTTTTAATTTAGGAGTTAATTATTTCTCTTTTTCTGTCTATTCGTAATATTATCAATTTTATTTTAATTCACACTTCAAATACATATATATATTAATCATTTATATATAATTATTATATAAGTCTGATTTGTAATGGCTGACTTGGAGTAAAGATATAAATTATAAAGAAATTTAAGAGCTTTATTTTAGATTATTAATTTAAAGGAGTAATATATGTAACTCCAAATTTAATAAAAAAATATTAGATAATAGAATAATAAATAATTATTTAAAAGTAACGCATAAGACAAATGGGAGCTTGATTATTATTCAAAGTTGAGACGGGAGTTTATTTTTAAAAACACAGTTGGAGTATGTAAATGTAATTATCTAATTTTTCGTCAGACTTACACTTATTTAGTCAGTGATATAAATTTAATTTTTATTTCATCTTCTTTTGATGAATAAATAAATTTAAAAAAAATTAGAATTTTAGAATAATTGAATTCAGGTACCACAAAATTCCAAAGTGCCTTGCTGCCTATCTGCTGGGTTCAATTTAGTTGTTTCTGGTCCTTTTGAACTTATCAAATTACTTGTCTTTAGTTTTTATTCATTATTTGTCAAATTTTAATTATTAAAGAACTTGTAAAAACCCAAAAAATACTTTATTTGTTTATTTTTATTTGTCACTTTTTTCTAAAATAAATAGTATTTTTACTTGTACTTTTGATATATCAAGAAAAGACAATTATATTTTTTCATGTTTATTCTTAGTATTAAATACTCCTTCTCCAAATCATTTTCCAAGACTTAACGCTAAACATCATTTAATAGGGATAATTTGATAAAATATCTATATCAATAATTATTTTCTTAATGGGTGTGCCAAGTCAAAATGCGATAAGTAAAAGTGATCGGATGGAGTATTTGATAGGAGTTCATTTGGAAGTACAATTTTTATTGTTTATGTTATTTTTTTAGAGAATCATTAAAAAGTAAGCGCATACTTTTTAGTTTCATAATTATTGATAGTCTTAAAAATATTTTTTACTTGACCATGATCTTGTAAATTGAGTGAAATACTTCCCTAAATTCAACATGTCTCTCTACTTTTTTACTAAAAGTTTCATTCTCTCGAAACTATTTATTATGTCATGTGGCAGATTAATGATGTATTTAAGTTTAGTTAGTAAAGTATTAAGGTATTTTTAAGAGTATCAATAGTTTGAAAATGAAACTAAAATTCCTAATTATAAAAAAAAAAATAGAACTTAAATACAACTCAAATCTTACAACAGGTAAAATACACCCTTAATTTTTTTGTCTGTATTGCGAGGGATCCTCTTCAAAATGTGTTGGATTAAAAGATTTTTTTTTAAAAAAAAATAATCTCTTTTTGTCGGCATTAGAGGGACTATTCTTCCCTTCAAGGAAAATGTGTTGAATTAAAATGTACCGGATATAGAAAATATAAATATAGTGGCACGCCTCACGAGGGAGTGCATATGGAATAAGATAAATCTAAAATTTTAAGTAGAGGTGATCACGAAGTTCATTAAGCATATTAAATTATTATGATGGTAAATAAGAAATCTTTATATGATTCTGTTTGATCAAATATCTGACTTAATATTGCAAAAATTTATCACTGAAACAAAAATGTAGACCTTTTTTTATTTGTTCTAAACTAGATCGAATTTTATAACAATGTCCAATGTACGGTTTAGTAGTAATTTATATTTCTATTATATATATATATCATTCTATCATCATCATCATTCTATAGAAGTGGTGGTGCCCTTGGACGACCAAGGGTATTCCCGTCATTTCATTCCTTAAATTTTGTCCTGAATCTTCATTCTATTCCCGGGATTCTTTGCCACGTGTCTCAGCGGGAGATTCTTTTCTCTTGGGCCTTTTCTATTCCCCGGATTGTTTGACGCGTGTCCAGCGGCGACGTCAATTCGTCCACACCTTTCACAATTCAAAGCGCAGCTTGTCCTATATTTTATTTTATCATCTCATTCCTTCGGAATGCCCTTGCACCAGCAAGGGTATTCCAGACATTTCCTTCCAACAAAAAGAGATCTTATCCTGCTGACCTTTCTGCTCCTGGGATTGTTTGCCGCGTGTCTCAGTGCCCACGTGAACCGATCGACGCGTTTCCCAATTCACGCTACAACTTTTCGTATATGCTCTTACG
>JAJOOR010008324.1:0-29658 GCA_036250505.1 Solanum acaule | reverse complement strand
TATATTATATGCAGATGGCCCTGCCTGGAACATCATACTCAGTGTTGCAAAGAATAGGTGCAATAGCGGTATGTAATTCTTCTGTTTTCATGCCTCATGCTTGAGAGCTAAAAAACTTCAAAAAGGAATTATTGACTGAATATCTGGTTTTCGTTGGATAAAATTTGCAGCGCAATGGGTCTAAACTTTTTGCTGTTGGAACCGCCTCTTCCCTGGTAATATTCACCTCTTCATACTTCATTCTAGATGTCTCTGTTACTAATACTTGTTTGTGTTTTCCTTTATCCTTATATGTTCCAAGTAAACTCATTGTTGATGTTGATTGTTTTTCTGTTGAAGAATACCCTATCACCATTCATCATTTAGTGAAGTTTTTGTTGAGGTTTCCTTGTTAAAAATTAAAAGAGTCCTGTTTAGGTTTATCAATTTTTAAATGGTAAGTGATTTTATTGCTCCAGCACAAAGGATGTGCTGTAGCTTTACACATTGTGCAAAATATATCACATCTCTAGTCTTCAAGGGATTCTATGAGGTCTAAAATTTGTTCTGATTTTTCTACTAGTTCCTCCTACACCAAAGTAAACAAAAGTATACAATTGAGCTTAATCTTTTGAATGGAATTGACTGTCTTGAAAATATCTCACGGTACTTTGCTTCCATATTGTTCATCATATGCATTTGCGGTGACTGTGTTCCACCCTTTTGTCTTTCCTTGAATCCTTCTTTTCCTGTCATTTCAACATCTGTTATGTAGTCTTAAGCTGTTAAGCATAACTCTGAGAAGATTTACAAAGTTGAGGAAGAGCTTCTATAGGACACCGTAGAAAGAGGTGGCTAGCACTTGCAGTCTTCTCACCACATAAGTAGCATCTGCTACACAGAAAAATCTCCCTTGAGAGGTTGTTTCTGACACTTCATATTCATGCAGCACACAAAAGGTTCATATCATCTAAACCACAGCATGTACCACACACCAACACCTTTTGGCATGTTTTGTTCTCCCAAAATTAATTGCTTTATTGTTGTCCAATTCCTCGACTTTTGGTTGACCATCTCTTCATGCCCTGAAAATACCTACATTTTGTACCTACTCTACGTCTACAATATGCTGATTTCTTATTGGACCTCAAAGACACTGGGTTTTCCTTTATGGCTAGTGAATTGCTATTATAAGATTTCACCAAAGTCCAATTGATCCATCATACGAAGCTTTAAGTAATCTAAATTTAGAAAGACATGCACAGCCCATTGCACCATTAAACTCAGCTTAATAATTGACAAATACTTGAAACATAATGGAGTTTTATTTTGTGCTGGTTTTCCTAAGGAAAAATTGCTCTGAGAAATAGTTAAAATTTAAGGAAAGCGGAAAATTTACTCATTTATGCAAGTGTAAGAGGCAACACTATTTGTCGGGGTTTGGGTAAAGTCACGGAATGGATGAAAATTTTAAAGAGTGTTGCACTCGTTAATATGACATGCAATCTGGGCTCCATTCCTTATGCTGAGGTTAGTTGTTGTGCACAAACGGATCTCACTGCAGCCTGGTTTAGAAATTTTGTCCTAAGATAATCACATTGACCCTAGATTATTTTGGAAGTTTCTGGAAGGGAAATGAGCTTTTTTTGGGGACTTGAATCACCTACTGTCCCGTGATTATTATTTTTGGCATGACCTCTTTCATTAATATGCAAAAGAGAGTCGTGGCTTCTATATTTGTAAAATTTTTTAACTTCACTCTGTACAACAAATATCACTACTCTTTTCTTTGCTTGCCTTTTGTTGAATAATGTTCTTTCTTGGGCAAAATTCTTTCACAAGGAAACAAGAGGTCCCAGAGGGTGTACCTAAATGGGTTAATTTCTTTACAACCAGGTTGGCACATTGGTGACAAATGCAGTACTAAATGCTAAGAAGGCTGTTAATAAGTCTGCTGCTGAAGAAGTGGAGAATTTGCCTGTTGTATCAACCAGTGTAGCTTATGGTGTTTATATGGGAGTTTCCAGCAACCTTCGGTGAGTGTGATTGGATGAGTATATACATGTGTTTCCACTATTTTGAGATCTTCGTCGTTTATGATTTGTACCCTCATATTATAGTTTTTCATGTCCTGAGAAGCAAACTAGAAGCTTCACCCCAGTCATGCATATCTCTCCACATTGTTAAATATTATATTTCCAAAAGATATTCCTCTAAGATAAGCATATTAGTCAAAAAAGAGATTCTTCCAAGATAAGCATCTTTCTGAAAATAATTTGTCACTGGTCACAATATTGTAAAGTATCATGCAAAGTACCCGTTTACTTTCTTAACTTTGTATCTAGAGAAATATATTTCTTTTCCATCTAAAAGTGCAGTATGACTTTTCTGGTATTATCTTGTGTGCAAAGAGTATTGCTCATAGTTTCAATGAATACAGATTGGTGTTCTAGTGCAGCCATTTGGCTTCCAACTCCTAGCCTGTTATCCCTGAAGGGTTTACTTTTTCTTTTGGGGACTTAAGGGTCTAGATATGGCTGCATAATCCGAGAACTATCTTAATATGAGTGGTATTCATGTCATATGTAGTCAGAGAAATCTATGCTGCGAAGTTACCTATACGAAAATACCAGTAATAGATGCTTAGACATTAAAATATGTGCCCTTCCTTTCGGCAAGTAAATTTATGAGCACATTTCTTCTTTCTCAGATATCAAGTTGTAGCTGGCGTAATTGAACAACGGATTTTGGAGCCCATGCTACACAAACACAAGTTGATGTTGAGTGCAATGTGCTTTGCTGTGCGAACAGGCAACACGTTCTTGGGTTCACTATTGTAAGATCCTTTGCTTCTTTCACAAACATCTGTCCTTCTATTTGCCCAATTTCTTCAACTGATTAATCACATAACAAAAACTGGAAAATTGGTTTACAGGTGGGTTGATTATGCTCGTTTAATCGGAATTCAAAAGGCTCATGACGAAGCTCCTAGCGAAAAGGCTCATGAGGCATAGGTGCATTCACTTGGTTTTGAATTTCAGAAAGTCGATGTCTGATTGCTAGACCATTTGAACATTACATGGGAGATAGGTTAGCAGGAAATAATTTGCTTTAGCAGAGGTTATAGACCTAGCACCTTCTTAGGCCTCTCAAGTATTTATATGTTTGTTGGAAATTTGAAGATCCTATATTCTTTTTTGGGCTGAGATGCTTGTTGCCAAGTTTTTTCTTTACATTTTCTGTCATTTTTGGTAACTTTTCTAAGTACCAATTATGGGATTACGAAGATATTTGTAAATCGAATGCATCTTTTTTCGCCCTTGGAATTGGTGATATGCATTCATGATTCATGAAAATGAAGAGACTTAGGGTGTGTTTGGTATGTAGGATAATATTTTCCTACATACCAAACACACCTTTTTCTGAAGTTCAAGTTCAGCATGATTTATATTAGTATTCATAGTTGCTTTTGATGGATTTGTTTCTCAATTCTAATAATTGAGTGTTTAAATAATCATACTGGCATAGGGGTGATTTTGCAAGAATGGCTCTCATTTTGAACTTTTGACCTAACTTATCTCATGGCAGGACTTTTTTTGACTTTTGGCCTTGAGGGTTTTCCCAATGGGGTGAAATGGCGGTACTCTCTTCGTCCATTTTTAATTGTCATGCTGTACTTTTCGAAAGTCAATTTGATTAATTTTCAAAGTTAAGTTAGATTACATTAATTTGATATTTCAAACAAAGAATTTAGATACTCAAAAACTATATGAAAAGTACTATAAATTGCAATGATGAAAAAATATATCATAAAATGTTAGTTAAAATTCTTCTAGTTTGACTCTAAAAAAAGGAAATCATGACAATTAAAAGTGGACGGAGATAGTAATTTCCTGTTGCGCGTGGTTTGCTTTCGATATTATATTGCAATCTTTGTTGGCATTTCTGTTCCACAAGTAAAGGTGTCGAATAGGCAGGTTAAAATACATTGAGTTAATAATTAAGGAAAATTATATATGTATTTACAATAAATCGCCTTAGTTTAAAATATTACAATTTGTAGCTACAAGTAGGGGTGGGCAATTTAGGGGTGGGCGATCGGTTCTTCGGTTCCGTTTTTTCAAATCTGTTTAATTAATCATACTGGCGTAGGGGTGATTTTGCAAGAATGACTTTCATTTTGAACTTTTGACCAAACTTAACTCATGGCAAGACTTTTTTGACTTTTGGCCTTGAGGGTTTCCCCAATGGGGCAAAATGGGGTGCTCCCTCCGTCTACTCTTAATTGTCATGTTGCATTTTTCGAAAGTTAATTTTTATTAATTTTCAAATATAAGTTAGATTACATTAATTTGATATTTCAAACAAAAAAAATTAGATATTCAAAAACTATACGAAAAGTACTATAAATTATAATTTTTTTGCATATCAATATGATAAAAAAATATATCATAAAATATTAGTTAAAATTCTTATAGTTTGACTCAAAATGGGAAATCATGACAATTAAAAGTGGATGGAGATAGTAATTTCCTGTTGCGCATGGTTTGATTTCGATATTATATTGCAATCTTTGTTGGCATTTCTGTTCCACAAGTAAAGGTGTCGAATAGGCAGGTTAAAATACATTGAGTTAATAATTAAGGAAAATTATATATGTATTTACAATAAATCGCCTTAGTTTAAAATATTACAATTTGTAGCACAAGTAGGGGTGGGCAATTTAGGGGTGGGTGTTCGGTTCTTCGGTTCGGTTTTTTCAAACTTTGGTTCGAATCGATTCTTCGATTTTAGAAAAGTGTGCACCGTATTCCAAACCAAACTAATTAATCATACTGGCGTAGGGGTGATTTTGCAAGAATGACTTTCATTTTGAACTTTTGACCTAACTTAACTCATGGCAAGACTTTTATGACTTTTGGCCTTGTGGGTTTCCCCAATGGGGCAAAATGGGGTATTCCCTCCGTCTACTCTTAATTGTCATGTTGCGCTTTTTAAAATTTAATTTTTATTAATTTTCAAATATAAGTTAGATTACATTAATTTGATATTTCAAACAAAAAAGATTAGATATTCAAAAACTATACAAAAAGTACTATAAATTATAATTTTTTGCATATCAATATGATGAAAAAATATATCATAAAATGTTAGTTAAAATTCTTATAGTTTGACTCAAAAAAAAGGAAATCATGACAATTAAAAGTGTACGGAGATAGTAATTTCCTGTTGCGCGTGGTTTGCTTTCGATATTATATTGCAATCTTTGTTGGCATTTCTGTTCCACAAGTAAAGGTGTCGAATAGGCAGGTTAAAATACATTGAGTTAATAATTAAGGAAAATTATATATGTATTTACAATAAACCAGCTTAGTTTAAAATATTACAATTTGTAGCTACAAGTAGGGGTGGGCAATTTAGGGGTGAGTGTTCGGTTCTTCGGTTCGATTTTTCCAAATCTGTTTAATTAATCATACTGGCGTAGGGGTGATTTTGCAAGAATGACTTTCATTTTGAACTTTTGACCTAACTTAACTCATGGCAAGACTTTTATGACTTTTGGCCTTGAGGGTTTCCCCAATGGGGCAAAATGGGGTACTCCCTCCGTCTACTCTTAATTGTCATGTTGCGCTTTTTGAAATTTAATTTTTATTAATTTTCAAATATAAGTTAGATTACATTAATTTGATATTTCAAACAAAAAAAATTAGATATTCAAAAACTATACAAAAAGTACTATAAATCATAATTTTTTGCATATCAATATGATGAAAAAATATATCATAAAATGTTAGTTAAAATTCTTATAGTTTGACTCTAAAAATGGGAAATCATGACAATTAAAAGTGGACGGAGATAGTAATTTCCTGTTGCGCGTGGTTTGCTTTCGATATTATATTGCAATCTTTGTTGGCATTTCTGTTCCACAAGTAAAGGTGTTGAATAGGCAGGTTAAAATACATTGAGTTAGTAATTAAGGAAAATTATATATGTATTTACAATAAACCGCTTTAGTTTAAAATATTACAATTTGTAGCTACAAGTAGGGGTGGGCAATTTAGGGGTGAGCGTTCGGTTCTTCGGTTTGGTTTTTTCAAACTTCGGTTCGGGTCGGTTCTTTGGTTTTAGAAAAGTGTGCACCGTATTCCAAACCAAACTAAGTCGGTTTGGTTCGGTTTTTTCTACTTCGATTCGATTTAATTAGGTGTTTTTAAGTTGATTTTTCGGTGTGAATGAAAAATATAATGAGGACAAAATCAAAATATAAGATACTTAAAAATTTAAAACTTTGTTAAGGAATGATGTGTCTCTCCATGGAACACTTATTGTGCTAACTAAAAGACTATATTTATCTTTGTCAAGAACATTGTGTCTCCAACTACTTCTCGAGAAAATAAGGGCGAAGACAGGTTCCTTTACATAATGTACATTGATAAAAATATGTTTGGGTTCCTCTTGGCGATTAATATTTAAAGTTAAGTATTGAATTGTAAATTTGTTGCCACTTTGATTTGTTCATGAATGATTTAATTGTTAGTTGAGTTTTTATTTTTAGTTAAGAGAATGCCCATATATATATATATATATTTATTATTTTTTTAATTTATACTTCTTTTAATAAAAGTTCGGTTCTTCGGTGCACCGAAGTTTTGGGACCTTTACATCGAACACCGAACCGAAGAACCGAACTTTGAAAATAACACCAACACCAAACTGAAAAACCGAAACTGAAGAACCGAATTAGTTTGGTCGGTTCAATTTTTTGGTTTTCCTGTATTTATGCTCACTATATATGCGCGCATTGTCTTAACTAAAAATAAAAAATCAACTAACAATTAAATCATTCATGAACAAATCAAAGTAGCAACAAATTTACAATTCAATAGTTAAAAAAAAAAGAAAAAAAAGGTTAACTTCGATAGGTCTAGTTATATTTGGTGGGCTAATTTGTCACCTCTATGTACATGGGGGGACCCAATAATAGGTCATAATAATTCCTAACTAAACTTGACAAAAATGTGAGTGAGAAAATTTGAATGAAACAAAAGAAATGACAGATGATTTGAAGGAATTTCAATCTTAAAGCCAAATGTTTAGTTAGCTTATTCAATTTCTGCTCTTTAAATAAGCTAGCAAACATCCTTTCTGGTTGTAACTTATGCTATATATATGCATCTTCTTGATGCCTATGTGAGCTAAAAAAGTTGAATATTCAAATCTCTTAAGAAAATAGATCTTGAAAAAGAGAATTAAGCTAATAGATTTTAAAATATTTTTGAAAATCAGATTTGAGTGAAGTTTGGATTAACGTTTTAAAATGTGTTTGATCATAGTTTTTGGAAACATATTTCATATTTTTATTTTTGAAAAAACATAAAGCGTGACTTATATCAATAAGTTCTAAAAACTATATTAAAAAATACCCATAAGTTTGGCACAAAATTATCATTTTGTAATGAACTAGATAATACATATTCTAAAATCATAACACGGTATTTTTATAAAAATTACTAATAACACAATTATTAGCTACTACAACGCTCACATCAATGCTCATATTACAATTATTTATAAAGATCCATCAATGAAAATAATAATGATAGTAATGAGTTATTCTTTAATATAATCTTTTTATATTCTACAAATAATTCCTTAGGAATATAAATTTTCAGATTAGATGACCGAAAAGGGTAATACGTATTATGAATTGTCTTGTAAAATATAATATTTTGGGATAAGTTTTAAATTTTAAAAAGATTTTTCCATAACTTTTTGGCCCAAAACAAGTTTTTAGGAGATTTGACTTTTAAAATTTCACACAAAAAACACAAATTATATGGTCAAACAAATTTGCCAAAAAAAATCGCTGTTTGCAATATCGATGACTAAATAGATCCTAAGTCTGTACTTTTATCACAATTACTAGGCTAAATTAATGTTTCATACGTACGTAGTTGACTTGGAGAAACTAAAAGTTAGTACATTATTAAGTAATACTCGAGCATCAATATGAACTGTGATGCAGTGATATTACTGATTTACTCTTAATTAGAGGTCTCAATTTGAGCCTAGGTATGGAGAAAATCCTATTGAGAGCACCACTCCAAATGGCCCTGCATAGGGATGCCAATGGGGCGGGGCGGGGTGGGTTTAAGGCTATGTGGGGCGGGATGGATTTAAGGTTGTGTGGGTGGGTCGGATGCGGGGTGGGTTGAAGTGAGTTTTTAAAAAATTAATGTGGGGCGGGGCGGGTTGCGGGTATATGTGATTTTATGAGGGTTCAAACTTAATTTTAACTTTTTACATGTTATGAGAGTGATGGAGCATTATTTATTAAGATATTTTCATTAAAGCTACTAAAATATTCAAAATAATAAATGAAAATGGTTCAATAAAAAAAATACAATTTCTTACATATTTACCAATTGACCTCTAAAAAATAAAATTTTAAGTCACTATCCTATTAAATTAATACAACTTAAAGAAAAAATAAATTTATTTTTATGAATTTTATTTTTAGTATCAAACATAACTAGAAAAAGAAAATATTAAAAAAATTATGCGGGGTGGGGTGGATTGAAAATGAAAAGAGTTGTTATGCTGTGCGGGGCGGGGCGGATTAAAATTTTTACAGGTTAAGCTCAACCCGCACCTCCCCTACCCTACACCGCCCCATTGCCATCCCTAGACCTGCAGTGCCGGATGAAACTCATGGGCTCCAGACAAACAAAAAAAATTAATACTCAAGCCAGCTGATTAGTGTTTTCTAAAGCATTTAATTCTCTGTTAATTGTTATCTTGTGTTGCACGACGGGCAGTTTTATTAAAGGAGTTAACAAAATTCACTTCCAAGAAATTTCCAACTTAAAGAAAAAACGTTGACTAATTGCTTATATGAAGCAACCTTAATCAGAAAAGAATGTGATGACCATTTAATTAATTTGTTAATCTTATTTTCTTTTTACGGGTTAAACTGAATTATTTTACTCATCAATAATATTTTATCGTACTGTTAATAAAGCAAAATGGATAGTATTTTCAAAGTTGCTAGTGATTTATGAGGGTGACTGAGTTGGTGCAAAATGTGATATCGGGAAATCATGGATTTTTGAGTTTTCGCCATTGGTTACTAGTTGAGCCACTGGAATGAGATAAGAATCTCTGGAGATCTTTCCTCTCCACTTACTCGTAACAGACTTTTCTTCTGTAGAAGACTTCTTCCGAATGACATAATTGTCCGACACTACGTTCCTCGATCTTCAAAGAAAACTGACTCCTCCTGCTCCTCCTTCTTTATGATAGAATCCTCCTTGGTCTTACATCCCATAAAGGACACTAGAGATTGATTTTCTTGTCAATAACGTTTCAACCGAGCTCGTCGAATTTACCCAATGCACCTAGCAGGTTAAAATAAAATAAAAAATAAAAATAAAAGTATATAATATTAAATTTTTAAACAAAAAAGTATCTTTCCTAAATTTTATAAAGTTGGGACTAGAGATACTAAAGTTTGTTTTACATGTTTAGCTCATAGAGTTCGTCGAAAGCCAATAAGACAAATACATTAAGACAAACTATTAGGTTCCAAAAGAAAATGATTGTGTAAATTACCTTTTCATCTACCTTTTTATTTATGTCAGAGTATTGATCACTTTGGCGCCTGATTAAATCTTGAATTCAAATATAATAGTATCTTGCCCATATTTTGTCATCTACCTTTTTATTAGTTGGTGCTCCGTAAACTAAATTTTGAATTCGCATATGGTAAGGCCCATATTTATGACGCTCCCAATAGGATTATTTTCATTCCCAGGAATTAAACTTGAGACATCTGATTAAGAGTCGAGGGATTTCAACCATATCATCACAATCCTGATCAAATTATGAACTAAGTTAGAATTGTTTTTTTATTTAAAACTTGCCAATATATATAACACATAACTCATGCCATAGAACCACATGAGTATATGTTCACTATTTTCCCTTCTTCTTCTCCACCGAATATTCTCTCAAACATGTCTACATGTGACAAATCTAAACTGATTAGCATTTCCAAAACAATGTTAATTCTTGGTTTAGTTCTATACTTAAGCTTTATTATCTTTTTTGGTGACTCTAATTGTCCATCTTCTGGACTTTTCTCTTCTTTTAGATTGAAATGGACACCTTTTAGTTCTCAACCAAATGTTGCAAAATCCAAAAGTTCCACTAACATTAACCACCTTCTTTTTGGACTTTTAGGGTCACAAAAAGCATGGCACCATAGAAAATCATATATTGAATCATGGTGGAGACCAAATGTAACAAAAGGATATCTTTTACTGGATGTTCCTCCTCAAGGTGATGATCTTATCCCATGGTCTTTAAATTCACCTCCTTATAAAATATCAGATGATGTTCCAAAACTTGTTAATGAGACCAAACATGTCGATGCAACGGTTCTAAGGTTGGTTCATGGGATAATGGAGGTGTTTAGAGAGGGACATGAAGGTGTACGATGGCTTGTTATGGGAGACGATGATTCAATATTTTTCGTGGATAATATGGTTGATATTCTTGCACAATATGATCATACGAAATATTATTATTTTGGAGGACATTCGGAATTTATATTATCGAATTATTGGTTCTCATTTAATCAAGCTTTTGGTGGAGCTGGAATTATATTGAGTTATCCTTTGGCTAAAGCATTGGCAAGAGATATGATGTCTTGTTTAAAGAGATATGCTTATTTGAATGCTGCTGATAGAACAACAATGACTTGTATTGCTGATATTGGTGTCAATCTATCTCCTCTTCAAGGCATTCATCAGGTAATTAAGTTAACCATATAATATACAAGTCGACTATCATACGTAGAAATAGAGAAAAACGGGGGTTGGCCCCTCTTAGAGTAAAGAATGAGATTATAGCGGTTACACTTAACAATATAACATTCTACCTCTAGTGGCGGGTGTATCCAAGGAGTGTCAATTGTCATCTGACACTCTTTTACTGAAAAATTACGTTGTATAGCTAAATGACTAAAAATTCTTGATTTTTTTTGGTATTTTTACTTTTTCTTTATTAATATTTGCTTATTATCTTGTAGATTGATCTACGTGGTGATTTATCAGGATTTCTATCATCCCATCCAAAATCTCTACTAATGTCTCTTCACCATTTTGACATGGTAGACCCAATATTTCCCTCTATGGATCGTGCACAATCAATATTCCACCTTCAAAATGCTGCACAATATGATCAATCGCGCATGTTACAACAAACTATATGCCACCATAGGTCTAAAAGTTGGACATTTTCAGTTTCATGGGGATATTCAGCTCATATTTATGAGAAAATTATGCCTAGAAGTTGGATACAAAGACCAATTGAAACATTTAAACCATGGCAAAAAAGTCCTAATCCACCACGTTATATGTTTGATGTCAGAAGTCCTTCCAGGGATCCTTGTGAAGCTCCTCATGTATTTTTCTTCAAGTCCGTTGAGAGAACACCAAGAAATGAAATTCTTACAACATATACTAGAGCATGGCCTCGAGGGATAGGAGTTTGTTTGTTCGCTGGAAATCATTCTGCAGAGTATGTTTCTGAAATTCATGTTTACTCACCTGCAATAAAACGTATTCAGGTAATGCCTTTTCATTTCCTTTTCCTATCCTCATAAATTCTCAATATATATATATATATATATAGGAGTAGAATATATTAGTTTTACGATAAAATATATATATTTTAAAAAATAAAATAATAGTTCATTCAAATTAAATAGCCTTTTTTGAGATTACTATTTAAATAACGTCCCCGTTAGTTCAATGGACTAAATTTGTGTGCAAAAAGAAAAAATCCTTTTAGTATTCTTAACTAAGAGTGCACGTATACTCGATATTGGGACTTTAAGCCATACTCGTATATATAAATTTGCAAGTTTTCTACTTCAGAATAACTTTAGATAGGTTTGAAATTTCATATGGCTTGAAGTTCGGATATAAAGTTGAACTTGAGGCAGAAATATCTAAACTTTATAAAGTTTAGCTTTGTCAAACTTAACTTTAGACATCACATATGTGAAATTATTTCGAAATGGATAAACATTCAATAATTTTTAAGAATTTGGGTACAAATTACTATTGATAATCAAATATGATACCCCATGATAAATAGAAACTAAGCAATGATATGTGCTATTTGTCAAGAAAGTTGAAATGGACTATTCTATACTTAGGAATCCCATAGTATGTAGAATTTTTGGGAGGTACTTTCATTCTACTTTAGTATAGCATGCCACTCTTTGTCTTGTAAGTGCTAGTCTAGCTCCCTTTCCTTGACCTTTTTTTTTAATCGGATATTCTCTATTCGCTATAAGTATATCCGATTAAACTTATAAATTGGTCAATTAGTTTATAAATACATTTTTATGACATAAAAGTGCTTATAAGTCAAGTGTTTACTCTCAAAAATCATCCAACAACCATAAGTTAGTCACCTCTAATTTATGATTTAGTTTTATAGCTTATAAATATTTTTGGTTAGACCAAACCTTTTATGATTTTATTCTTTAATATATATTTTGTAATTTCCAAAATACTCTTCCGAAAACATAACTTTTAGTTGTCTATTTATTCTATTTTCATCATCCATCCTTTTTAATATAATTTTATTTTTGAATTTTAAATTTATATTTCAGTCATTTTAGTAGAAAAATGCTTAACTAAAAGCAATAATTGTTTAGTTTGGTTTCAATAATTTTATTTAAACACTTTATTGCTTATTTATAAAATCAATTTCAACATCTGAGGGTGCTTTCAACACTTTTATATCTGCTTATCAACTACTTTTAATTAGCTAATCCAAAAGGATTCTATAATTGCTTTGAAAATGAAAAAAATAATTTGCATGGATTTCATCGATATATGTTGATGTTTTTTCATAAAGAAATATTAGAACACAACTTTTTCATAAATGACAGACATATTCTGTGATTATCTCCCAAACATGTTCGAATATATATTATATTGTAAAAGAAACATTGTTAAGTGAAATAAATAAATAAATTATAGTATTAGCTTGTCTACTTGTGTATGTTTTAAAAATAGGTCATGCCAAGTAAAAAATAGTATATTAGTTTGATAAGGACTTTAATTTTCTGTAATTAAAGATTCCTTAGACCATTTGGAATTGCATCAACATCATTTAACGTGGTTTAAAAAAAAAAAAAACTAATCATGATAAATTATGACTTTCATAATTAAGACAAAAGATTGGCTCCAAATGTACTAAGTTTATCTATCTTATAGTATATGTTAGCAAATTTTTTTAGCCGTCCAAACTACTACTCTCTTGTGCTAACTTATATGCACTTTTTGCTTCTTGATAATCAAATGATGTGAAATTTGATCAATATTTTTAAATGTATTTTTTTATATTGACATAAAAAAAATTACAACTTATAATAATTTTCGTATAATTTTTAAATATCTAAATTTTAATTTTAAAATATAGAATTGATTTAATGCAATTTATCTTAAAAAATTAATCAAATTAACTCTTAATAATTGAAAGTATCACATAAATTGAGACATATAAAGTAGTATAGATCACGACTCTAAGCATCGCTTGATAATTTTGGGACAACAAAGATAATTATGTAATTCGTGAGTAGGAAAAAACTCATTTCATAAAAATAAATATGATTATACTCTTAACAAGTTATTTAATTCATTAGCTGTATTTTCAAATCCTTGGTTGAAATTACACCTAATTAGATCTAATTAACAAAATTACATTAATTTTCTTTATCATTTGTGAATGCTCTTAGGTTGAAACCTGTAACATTTTATTTGGTGGTGGTGGTAGTGGGGGATTGAAAATATTTACATAATATAACCTATCATTATACATAGTATATCAATCTTGTATAAAGTGTATACAAAATGTTTATACATAAATATGGGTTAAATCGTATGTTTATACACTACATGACATAAAAGATGGATATTTTTTTTTGAATGTAAGGAGTAAAAAAAAAGAAGAAAATCATATGAAGAAAATAAATCCTATTCCCCGATTTAAAAGGAAAATATAAAATTCTTAATAGTAATTAAGTTACAAAAATCACCTCTATAATTATGTAATTTTATTTATTTTAATTTCTTTTTATTTTAATCTTTTTTCCAGATCGATAGATGTGAATGTTGTGACATCGTTCACAAGGATGGATCCAATAAGGCCGAGGTCAAGTATAGGGAGTGCAAGGAAGATGAGATAATAGCTTGATCGATTAATACTACGTTAATGTTGATTTTATTTTCTCATTTTTCACCCAAATTTTCTAATATCTTAAATAACTCAAATTAATACATATTTGAATATGTTCAAAAGAATGTATTCACTTTTTTTTAATTTTTGATGAACAACCACTTGGGATCTTCATTTTTAATGGGAAAAGGGTAAAAAATGCCCTTAAATTATGTGAAAGGAACAAAAATGCCTTTCGTTTATAGTTTGGCACAAAAACGCTCTTACCGTCAATACTTTGGTTCAAAAATGTCCTCCATTTGTAGTTTGGCACAAAAATGCCCTTGCCGTCAATACTTTGGTCCAAAAATCCCCTTATTGTTATTTAATGGGTCAAAAATGCTCATTTTCCAAATAAATATATTATTATTTTCTTTTTAATACATTCTTTTTCTAATAATTTTTTTAAAAAAATAGCAAATGTTTATCTTACTTCAATTTAGAAAAAAAAAAAATGAAAATATTTCTTATTTTATTATCATTATTCTTTATCGTTATATAAATATAAATTAATGATGGATATACTATTGTCACGACCCAGACCGTCGTGATTGGCACCCACACTAACCCTCCGGTGGGAGAACCATTACTACAACTCAACTAAGCAACTTAACGAAAACTAGAACATTTAAAGATACGGAAGCAAGTTTAAATGTCTAAAGAAAATATGGAGTTCCCATAAACTCCAAAAGTTTAACAAAACAACTACCAAAATCATTGCGGAAAACAACTCCTTAAACCTGAAAGTCATTGTACCAAAACTCTAAATTCAACAAGTCTAAGGAAAAGGGGTACAACCCCAACCAAACATAAGAAATATCTGAAACACTAGTCTGAGTTCGAATAGAATGGACTAAACAAAAGAGGACTCATGGCAGCCTGGAAGAATTGGCTTACCCTTGAATCCGGTCTCGATCAGTTATCTCCTAGCTAGCTGAGGTCGATCAGTAACCACTTGAAGATGCCTTGTACTCAACAAAGAACGACCAAGTGCAGTGTAAGTACACAACCACAGTGTACTGATAGGATCACACGGGTACTCCAATAAGCACAATATACACGAGCAATTACAACACAGTAAACACACATATACAGAATGCACAATTCAATTATCATTTCAAGAGCAACATACAGTTCCTAATATCAACGACAATTAGACATGAATGTATAATCACAGTGGTCCTCTCATGGAACCCACACCCAAACTGTTAGTGTGTCGGATCGTGACACCCGATCCAATATACATGTATCGAAATGTGACACCCGATCCAATATATGTGTCGGAACATGACACCCGATTCAATATATATGTCAGAACGTGACACCCGATCCAGTCAGCACAACCACAATCACAATCACACCCATAATGAACAATACTCATAGTCATACAATCAAGTAATGGTTCATGGCATGTAATTATTCATATACATATACTCATTTACATTAGATTCGGTTTACATTCCTTATTCTCATACATGCATGCAAACAACGAAGCAATTACCGACATATATTACACAAATAGGAAATCAAATCATCACCTACCTCGAAACGAAGCTTGAATCCTCCTAAGACACTTGAGTCTTCCCTTTCCGGATTCTTTCCGCTTGATCTTGGTCTATAAGCGAGTAATTTACGCAAGGAACAATAAACAAGGTCTAAATTACCCGGAAACTAACATAATTATTAACCCAAGACCAAACTAAGATCCTAATGTTTAATTAGGGCTTTTTCCACCATCAATTTCAGGCCAAAACTCTCCCCTAATGATAATTACCCAAGAATCTAAGTTCTACGGATCAAAAAATGGATTAGGGGAGTAATAATCTTACCTTTTGCGCTAGAAGTCATGGGAATGTGTCAAGAAGTAGCCTTGGGTCATCTCCTAGCTCTCAAGAACGAAGGTTTGCAGAAAATAACGATTTTGGGGTTTTATGTAACACCTCAGAATTTTTTAAGCTAAGACTCGAACCATCCTTCGTTATGAGTAGGATTTTACCGAGGAATTTAAAATTTCTTGAGTGTTAAGGTCACTAGATGTAGAACCTTGAGTCCCGAAAAGAATTAAATGGAATTCATTCAAGTCATTCCTAAGTTCTTCTAAGATTTGGTTCAACTTCAAATGACCATAACTCTAAGTACAAGATGAGTTAGGTGTTCCATGAGATGGAAAATGAAATATGTTTGAATTATCTTTCCAACGCCACAGAGTTTGCTTAGTTTCGAGTTCGTATGAGGGAGATATGTCCATTCGAAGTTGGGCTGTCTAGATAAGGAAAGTCAAAACCGGATTTTAGAAGGGTATTATGGTCTTTTCACTACCCAATTAATTAAATTCATTTTTGGTAATTAAGTTGGGGACAAAACTTATTGGATTCAGTTTACGCTTCATAAAAATAAGTTAGGATTTTGAGAGAAGATAAAAGAAGAGGAGAAAAGAGGAGAGGATCAAGGCGTTCGTCGAGGTTCTTGCGTTTGGTTGCAGAATTTCGCCATGGGTTTAATCCCTAAGAGGTATGTAAGCTTCCATAGTGTTGGGTTTGTTCACCCACACGCCAATCATGTTATTTTCAGCGAAATTTCATTCTTGAAGTTGAAAGATTAGAGTTCTTGAGAAGTGTTCTTGAAGTTTATCCTAAATCTTGTTATGTTGGAGTTTTGATGAATTTCTTGAGATGGAAGTGAGTGTTTTGAGGGCTGTATTGAGTAGATTAGAGTGTACTTATGTTAAGTAATCGAATTCAAGTGATTGGGGAAGAAATCGTTCGATTCTAGATGAGTTAGGGTGAGAAAACGAGCAAAGAAATTTGTCGAATTTTCTGGGTTGGGGCATGGCGCGTCGCGCCAGCCAGTGCTCCCCAAATTATGTTATGAAGTTTAGGGGCTGGCGCCCCGCGCCACTCAGTGCGCCAGGGTCGCCTGACCCATCCAATTTGTAGTCGGTTGCTCAGTTTAAGTTCTTTCGAAGGGTACCTTCACTCATTTTTGATTCTAACTACTCTAAGCTACTTCTAAACACCTAGAAATCACTCATAACATGATCATAACCTTGAATTCATAATTCAAATTCAAGGTAGAGTTAAGAGTTAAGTTTTGAGAATTTTTTCGGACATTCTAAGAAAGTCCCTTTGAGTAATTTTATGGAGTCTTCTACAACTTCTAGTAACTTGTTTCAAGACTCGAGCAAGTGAGTATGAGAATGAGGAGAATGTATTCATGAGTCTACTTAATCATCACGATATCCTTCATATCATGAACCATAACTCTTGAATTCATAATTCACATTCAAGAGAGAGTTAAGAGTAGAGTTCAAGAAAGTCTTTGAGTTCAATTGTGGATCCTTTGAGATCAACTATCGCTTTGAGCTAAGTTTTGAGGAAGTAAGTATGAGAATGAGAAGAGTCGAATACATGAGTTCCATATTGTTAAGTAGATCCTCAAGTCAAGTCGTTCATGCCCATAAATTCCACATGAACTTCATAAATTGAGTACCTTTGAGAGGAATAGTATATTCAAGTTCTAAGTCTTGAGTATTGAGTTCCTAATCCCTTTTGAGATTATATTCCTAATCATGAGACTATTACATGTTACCCATGAAGTCCTTGAGTTGAGTAGTTCATGCCCATAATTTTGCATGAACCCTATAAGTCGAGTAGTCTGGAGATGAGAAGTATCTTTGAGTCCTTTAGTTGAGTAGTTCATGCCTATAATTTCGCATGAACTCTCTGAGTCGAGCATTCTTGAAACGAGTATTACCATTGAAGTTCTTGAGTTCTGAGTATTGAGTTCTATAGATATGGTTATTGAAAACTTTGAATTGAGTCGTTCACGTCCATAATCCGGCATGAACTTTATTCTGAGAAGTCTTTTACAAATTTTTCTAAACTTGTTTTAAGACTAGAGCACTTGAGTTGAGAAAAAGTAGAGTCGAGTTCATTTTCCTTAAAATGACATATGAGAACTAAGTATTCCAAGAGTAAATGTTTTCACATTTAAAGAGGAGGAAACTGAGATTTCCAAAAGAGTTTTGAGCAGTTGAGTAACATCTTTTTTTAGAGAAAGTTTTCTAGTAATAATCTCAAATCACAGAAAGAGTTATGTTTTTAAAACATATGAGATGAGTATATTTTGGAAGTAGTATTGAGCACTGATATAGGGAGGAGTTTAGATAACTCAAGTCTCCATAAACCATGTAGCCGACGTGGGTAGAAAGGGCCATACTTTTTAGATGATTCCTTAGTGCTTTTTAGCACAGACTAGTGGATCCACTTAGTTGAGAGGTCTTATACCTTGGCAAAGTATAGGATAGTTCTGACAGCGTGGGTGAGACGTTGTATCATCACATAACTCATAGTGATGATTGTCGATTAGAGAAATTTCCACAGAGTTATATTGTATTTTTATACACACTGCGTATTATTGAATACATTGAGTTGCTATCTACAGTTTTACAGCTTTCCATATATATATATATATATATATTGCATCTTTTACTATTGTTTTATCCTTGAGTATCATGAGTTGAGTATTTCGAGTTGAGTATTTTGAGTTGAGTATCTTGAGTTGAGTACCTTCGAGTTAAGTATCTTAAGTTGATATGTGCTTCATTGTGTCGAGTACCTTATTGCTAAGTTTCACTGAGTTGAGAACCTTATTACTGAGTTTAGTAGCTTATCCTTGAGTACTTCTGAGTTGAGTAAGTTTGAGTAGTTTTGAGTATCCTTGAGTATTTCTTGAGTGGAGTAAGTTTGAAAAGAGGTACGTATGTTTCCTTTTTATAAAGTTCAAGCTTATGTTTATGCTTTAGAATTCCCCTTACATGCTCGTACATTCCATGCACTGAGCCATTTGGCCTGCTTCGTTTCATGATGCAAATACATGTATTTAGGGTCATCAACAAGAGCTTCGTTGATGCCACATGGAGTTCGAGTTAGATATGGTGAGCCTCCTTGCTTCCGGAGGATTTAATTTACCTTTCAGTTATATCAGTTGGTAGGATGTCGTGGGTCTTGTCTCGACTTCCACCTTTGTCATTTAGAGGCTTCATAGATAGACAACAAAGTTTCTGAAGTCTGTTCATTTATTTTGTTAAATATTTTAAAGACTTAAGTTGCCTATTTTGGGGTGAGTTGAATATATTATATTATTCAGAGTTTTCTTTTAAGTTAAAGCTTTGTATTTAAGTTTCATGAATTTTTATTCATTTTTAAGCTTTGTATGCTTGAGTTAGTCTTCCGCTTGTAGTCAGCCAGGATGAGGGTTCGCTTGGGGACCAACAATGGTTCTTGAGTGTTGGCCACGTCCAGGGTGTAGGCTCGGGTCGTGACATTTTTCCCGACTTAAGTTCGCGATTGGCCCGCTACGGCGGACCTCATCCCGCCACAGCAGCCCCGCTCTGGCGGGATTAATCCCGCCCATGTGGCTTACATGGAGACAAAAAGTTGGAATTTGAGTTCCAAACTCCCATTTCACAACACACCTTCAAACCTTGACGTTCTAAAACTACCCCTTCACACTAAGATCAGTTTCAGGAGTTCTACTCGTCCGAATTCAATTCCGTAAAGCCGTACGGGATCCTTAACGTCTTAGCTATCTACTCATGTGATCAAATTCATAATTAGATCCCTAATTCATTACCAGATTTCCCTAGACCTTACCTGACTCAGATTTCGTCCGAATCTAGACTAGGCTAGAATTTTCCAAGTCACTACTCAAAAGTTTTCTGACCCCAATTCTTTTCCCATTGACTTTTCTATAATGACGGGAACAGGTCATTACAACTATGATCTTATATATATGACATATATTATATGTCGAAGGGGTACATGAAGTTATTATATTTTAATTGATAAAATGAGATTAAGAAGAAAAAAATATTTCCTACATTTTTATTTGTTAAAGTGAGAAGAAAGAAAACAAGAATAGTGTTCTTTAAATATTTTAATTAGGAAGAAAATGTGTTTAAAGGAAAAAATATAATATATTTATTTGGAAAAGGGCATTTTTGACCCATTTTGTAACTATAGAGGCATTTCTGGACCAAAGTATTGACTGCAAATGCATTTTTGAGCCAAAGTATAAATAGAGGAAATTTGTGTTCCTTTCACATAGTTTAAGGGCATTTTTTACCCTTTTCCCTTTTTTAATTAAAGAAAAATAGAAGCAAAGCTTGAAATAAAAACTGTACAATTTCAAGTGAAGAAAAAAAAAATTAAATTTAGAGAATATATATAGTTGGTTGTAAAATAAACGTGGCATACAAAAAAAGATTTCCATAACCAAATTGCTGGTATATATTGGAATAGAAGATTTTTTGGTTCATATATATAGCCACAAAAACTGTAGGGGTGCTTCGGGATGGATCAGTTGGTTTGGAGGGAAGTCATTCACACGGATGACCCGAGGTCAGTAGCGGAGCTAGAAATTTTAATAAGGGGGTTCAATATCTGAAAAACAAAACATGAACTAATCGAATGAGATTCGACATCTATTATATATACATAAAAAATAATTTTAACCATATATAAATAGTAATATTTTCCGCCGAATGATGTTCAGATGAACCCCCTAATAGAAGCCTGGGATCGATCCCCCCTCAATGTCTTTTGAGTCGAGTATGTTGCATAGCACTTGCCTAGTGCGGTTTACATTCCCTCCTCAATGTCTTTCGAGTAGAGTCTGTTGCATAGCACTTGCCTAGTGTGATTTACATTCGAGTCTGTTGCATAACACTTGCCTAGTGCAGTTTACATTCTGTATGTAATTTGCAGTCACTATTTGTCTGATGCGATTTATATTTCCTATGTAATTTGCTGTAAATTGTAGCGGCTACGGATTATGTAATTCAAATATGTTTGCTAAAAAGGCTAAGGTGACAAGCCTATACAAAAATATATTTGGTTCAAAAGGAAAAAAGAATAGAAGTGGGGAGGATTAATTAAAGTCTGAGTAAAAGAATGGAAAGACTACAAATTCTCTTGTTTTATGGGATTTTTTGATATTCTTTTATCTTTCTAAGACTTTTTTAAGCTATTAAATTGAATCGACGATTCAATATGAAAACTTATTATACGTCGTGCACTAAAAAGTTGTCAAGTAGCGTACACAAATGTTCTTCTTCTGATGCTTCGCTTGAGGCTAATTGGGCCCAAATTGATGCAAACTTGTATATATAATTTTTTTATTCGGAATTTTTGATTTGTCGTTCAATATTTACATTTATCAGATTGTATTAAATTCTTTTTCATTTTAAATTTTTTCTTCTTCTTAAATTAATACAACTAATTATATTTATGTATCAGAAAAATAAAAAAAAAATGAAAAAAAAAATATATATATTCAATTGATACATATAGATACAATAATTGTATCTATTTATCAAAAAAGTTGTATTTGATAACAAAAAGAAAATGATAAAACCATAACAGATTGTACCTGTGTATTGAAAAATAATAATTGATACAACTATTATTAGAAAAAAAATATATTTATTTTAGGGGTTATACAATATTCAAACATTGTATTTTTTTTTTTTTTGCATTTGTGTATTTATTTTAGAAGTGATACATTGTATGTGTATCTATGTTTCAGATTCAAAGCCAATGTGTGTATCTGTGTGCAAGTTTGGGAAAGAGAGAACAAAAGCGAGTGGGATTTAAGAGAGAGATATTAGATTGTATATATGTGATCTATGTATCTACGTTTCTTTTGAGATGCACGTTGTATCTAAGATACAACTTGTTCGGGTCACTCTTTTAATAAATCTCTCTCGATCTTGATCTCCTATCTATCTCTAAAACTGTTGCTATAAGTTGTATTTAAGCAAATTATGATTACTATTCATAATTATTGTCAAAACTATAGTTATTTATGAAAATTTCTCTATTTTTAAAATTAAACTTGACTAATATGCCGTTCGAATTGGCATATGCGAAACTTTACATCAATTGAATTTTTTATTAGGTACTCAAACAAATTATAAGAAAATAAATAAAATATTTAAAAAACTTAGTAAGTTTTTATTTCAATCCAAGTTTTTAATATGGAACCAATAATTCATTCATTTATTAACTCACTTCATTTTAACACGTCACAAATTCAATCCAATCCATTTATTTAGTGCCCTAGTTTTGAATTTTGATGAGTGTACCACTATACTCCCTCCATTCCATATTAATTGAATTTTTGAGGCATTTTTCATTGTTCAAATTAACTTAATTGTTTAGTTTTAAGACTACTTTTAGAGTGTTCTTCCAATTTTATCCTTCATTTGGATTTTCAATGTGATGACTTCAATAAATTTGACAATAATTAATAAGGGTAAAAATAGAAAACTATGGTCAATTTATGTCTTAATCTACTTTTCTTAAAGGGGTGAAATACCTCAAAAATTCAATTAATATGGAATAATCGGAGTACCAGTTATATGGTTATCGTCTCCTTAGAAAAATGGGATGACAGATATTTGACTTTGATACATTCTTTTATTAATATTTTTTTTCTATTTATTTGTTTATGGAAAATAAAGGCTCAATTCTTTTTCGTTAATATTCTAAGTTTGACAAATACTTTATTTATTAAAATAATGTGTGTTCCTTTCAATGTAAATCAAAATAGAATTTCTTGAAATTCCTTATAAATCAAATCATGTATATATGCTACAAATTTATGTGTGTTACACATTTTTTCAGCAATTTTGAATTAAATACACAACAATTATCGCTATAGATAATTAAGAAGAAAAAATATCGGCATAAATGCGTATATAATAACTTGATGAATTTATCAAGCTATTATCTCATCTTCCTTACATTCCCTATACTTGATATCAGCCTTATTCGATCCAGCCTCATGAATTACGTCACAACATTCACATCTATCGATCTGAAAAAAAAATATATGAAAAAAATTGTGATTGGTTGACTTTTAATTAATGCTACATGTTGTTTATGCACGAAAGAAGCACTAAAACCAAACAAAAGAAAGTTTAGTCCTTAACATGATGTACAAACTCCTTATTTTATGAATTAAATATATATAGGGTATACCTAATTTCACCTTTTAAATGTAATTAATTTTAAAATTTACAAAACAAAATTATACAGAAAAAATAGAAGCACATACGAAAGGAGATGCATCTTAGCTAATTTTTTTTATATGAGAATAATCAACAACTTCAAAAAAAATAAAAATCACAAAAAATAATAATTCACGTGTAATAAGTTTAATCAGGACATAAGTTGCAAGTTTTTAGTTTTCTTCAACTTATAGCTATTCACTTAGGAATTTTTCAAAAGATTAATTTATAAGCCATTGACTTAATTAAAAAAAGTCATGACATTATTGCAGAAGAGAGCTTATATAAAACTTAGATGATGCTATATGGGATCAGAGTTGGTCAATTTTAGAATATATATCTATATATAAAATTCTCTAAAAAAATGTTTACTTATTCCTTCATTATATGATTGCATTTTTAACTATGTGTATGTTGAGTAACTCTCAATTAATCTTTCTAGTTAAACTTATATAGAAATTAGTGAGAAAAAGTAAAAAAAACCATTACCTCAATACGTTTTGTTGCTGGTGAGTAAACATGAATTTCTGATACATACTCTGCAGAATGATTTCCAGTAAACGAACAATTCCCAATCCCTCGAGGCCATGCTCTAACATAGGTAGTAAGAATTTCATTTCTCGGAGTTCTCTCAACAGACTTAAAGAAAAAAACATGAGGAGCTTCACAAGGATCCCACGATGGTCTCCTAGTATCAAACATGTAATGTGGTGGCTTAGGACTTCTTCCCCATGTCTTGAATGTTTCAATTGGATTTTGTAACCAACTTCTAGGCATAATTTTCTCATAAATATGTGCTGAGTATCCCCATGAAATTGAAAATGTCCAACTAGTAGACCTTTTGTGACAAATTGTTTGTTGTAACATTCGTGATTGATCATAATTTGCAGCATTTAGGAGATGATATCCTGATTGTGCACGATCCATAGAGGGAAAAATTGGGTCAACCATGTCAAAATGATGAAGTGACATTAATAGAGACTTTGGATGAGATGATAGAAATCCTGATAGATCACCACGTAAATCAATCTGCAATTCAAATTTCCAAGAATTAATACTTGTTAAAAAGTATGACATTTTCACAAACTTCTAAGCTAGTTTGATTGGCTTAAAAGCGCTTTTTTATTTATTTATTTTCACATTTGGCAAAATAAAAATAACTTTTTTACCTGATGAACGCCTAAAAGAGGAGAAAGATTGACACCAATATCAGCAATGCAAGTCATTGTTGTTTTATCAGCAGCATTCAAATGAGCATATCTCTTTAAACAAGACATCATATCTCTTGCCAATGCTTTAGCCAAAGGATAACTTAAAATAAATCCAGCACCACCAAAACCTTGATTAAATGAGTACCAATAATTCGATAATATAAATTCTGAATGTCCTCCAAAATAATAATATTTCGTATGATCATATTGTTCAAGAATATCAACCATATTATCCAAGAAAAATATTGAATCATCATCTCCCATAACTAGCCATCTTACACCTTCATATTCCTCTCTAAACACCTCCATTATCCCATGAACCAACCTTAGAACCGTTGCATCGACATGTTTGGTCTCATCAACAAGTTTTGGAACATCATCTGATATTTTATAAGGAGGTGAATTTGAAGACCATGGAAGAAGATCACCTTGAGGAGGAACATCTAGTAAAAGATATCCTTTTGTAATATTTGGTCTCCACCATGATTCAATATATGATTTTCTATGGTGCCATGCTTTTTGTGACCCTAAAAGACCAAAAAGAAGGTGACTAATGTTAGTGGAACTTTTGGATTGTGCAACATTTGATGATGCACTTGTTTGAGAATCATAAGAAGGTAAAGCTGTGAATTTTAATGAAGACAAAAGATCAGATGATGGACAACTAGAGTCATTGAAAACTATGATGGTTGTCACATATAAGACTAGACCACAAATTAGGACTGTTTTGCAAATGCTAAGGACATTGGAATTGTCAAATTTAGACATATTGTTTGAGAGAATATTGATTAGAGAGAACTATGGAATTGAAACAAATGAATCAATGATCATTTGATTCTTATAGTATGAGTTATTTTCCCTTTACAAGGTTTTAAGGGATGAGTCCATCTCCACCCCCACCCTTTACCCCCCCCCACACACACACACAATAGAAAAACTCTTTTTCATTTGGAAGTTAACAATGATTTGTATGTCCTAACAAAATTTGCCTCTTTTGCTTTCTACAAATTCTTTGACTAATTAAAATATTGTTGTTGTTAATTTTATTTAAACATGGTTTGACTTTCTAAAGCCAAAGTACTTTTGTATGTTTAATCCCAATTTTCTTAGTATTTGTGACATGGTTTAACTTAATTATTGATAGAGTAATGATCATTTTTTTTTGCACATCATCAAATATAATAATTAACTTGTTATAACAAGTTACTGCTATTTTATTATGATAATTAATTAGTTTCACTTACAAATACTTATCTTTTATGTGACATGATAATGTTAATATTTTGCGTTGTGATGTACCATTTTAATAAATTATTTGAGGCGAAAAGGACTAGTATTGTATGTTTTTTATTCCATGTCTTAAATGTCAAGAGTTTGCTACAAGTAGTAATATCTATTTCTATTTAATTTTATTACTTTAAATATTTAAAAATAATTATTTAGTGGAACATTTAACTTCAAAAATTTGTCTAACTTTAAAATAATTTAAGAGTGACAAATGAAGTCAGCTTATACCTTTTCTTATCAAGATATTCTATGTAAAGGTTGCTTCATGGAGTCTCAACTCATGTGCTATAATCTTTAAATTAAACAAAGTCTACTATCTCTTTAAGTTTACCACAAGGAATTTTTAGGAATTGCATCTCTAAGTTATCTAGCAACTCCAATTCATAGAAAAATGTTTTATATATAGAGAATAGCTTCAAAATGACTTATCCTTGAAATAAATTAAGTAGTTGTTTTGATTATTAGTGTGCTAATTTACTCAAAGCAATTACTTGATCCGTTCACTTTTGCTTGTTAATTATTTCAAAAATATATTTTTATTTTTAGTTGTTCCTTTTAACATATTAGGAGAAAACAACTTTTTCCTCCATATTTAACACTTCCCACATTAGTTATTTATATCCTAAATCATTTTTCAAGATCTAATACTAACACTCTGTTTGGATCATTGTTACCCATTATATTGTATTGTATCGTTACTATACCTATAATGTTTGTTTTGATTGTTACTTAAAATGTATTGTATTGTTAAATTTCATTGTTACGTAACAATGAAACCCCCATTATATGGAACAACTGATTTGGTGTGTTCCCATTGTTACTTAATTTCTTTTTCCAATTATATCCTTACTTAATATTTCATAATACTATTTTACCCTTTACCCTAGATTATTTAATTCTAGCCAAACCTCCTACCCTAGAATAATTAAGGATATTTTAGTAAATTTATAAATTATAATACAGTACGATACAGTCAAACCAAACAATAAAAATGTTATTAAACATTAACAAACAATACAGTCTAACCAAACATTGTATCTACCATATAGTACTGTATAATAGAGTACAATACAATACAGTACATTATGAAACAATAGGTAACAATGATCCAACCATAGTGTAAAACAGTATGTAATATGTATATTATAGTCTATACTCGTATTTATCATTATTCCTTCTGTCCATCTTTATTTGTCCACTATACTATTTTGGGATGTCCAACAATATTTGTCCACCTTATAAATTAATCCCTCCGTCCAACAATAATTGTCTATTATACTGTTTGTTTAGAAAAAGACAACTAGTATTAAACAGAGGGAGTATTTTTCTTAAGGAAAAATATCTTTCCATATCGGTGTGCGTCGTTATTGAAATGTTAAGTTTACCACAAGGAGTTTTTAGGAATTGCATCTCTAAGTTATCTAGCAACTCCAATTCATAAAATAATGTTTTATGTATAGAGAATAGCTTCAAAATGACTAATCCTTGAAATAAATTAAGTAGCTGTTTTTATTATTAGTGTGCTAGTTTACTCAAAGCAATTACTTTTCTATGTTCACTTTTGCTTGTAAGCTATTTCAAAAATATATTTTATTTCTTTTAATATATTAGGAAAAGACAAATTTTTCCTTCATATTTTACACTTCTCGCATTAGTTACTTATATTCTGAATCATTTTTCAAGATCTAATGCTAAAACATTATGTAATATGAATATTAGTCTAATACGTGTATTAATCATTATTTTCTCTGTCCATCTTTATTTGTCCACTATACTATTTTGGGATGTCTAACAATACTTGTCCAGTTTAAAAATTAATGAATAGTTTATCATGTTATGTCTATTTTACCCTTGCTATTAAATACTATACTCCCTCCATTCCATATTAATTGATTTTTTGAGGTGTTTCACATCCTTTAAGAAAAATTGATCAAGACATAAATTGAACATAGTTTTCCATTTTTACCCTTATTAATTATTGTCAAATTTATTAAAGTCATCACATTGAAAATCCAAATGAAGGGTAAAATTGGAAGAACACTCTAAAAGTAGTCTTGAAAACTGAACAATTAAGTTAATTTGAAAAATAGAAAATGCCTCAAAAATTTAATTAATATGGAATGGATGGAGTATTTATTTTTCAATATTTAGTTGATTTATAATTAATAAGGGTGATTGGGTAAAATTACACATATCATTTACTGTTTCTTAATCTCCGTGCTAAATCAATAATGGACAACTATTATTAAACAAATGGAGTATTTCTTAATGGGTGGTTGAAAAATTCAAAGAGAACATTTAAAAGTGAGGGACTAGTTAGTTAATCCTAGAGCTACAAAGTTGTTCTTTTCTGACTCAATTGTTATGAATTTCAATCCCATTTAATTATATTCCGTAATCTTAAAGGTGATTTAAATTTAGAATGAGATGATTTCTGTTTCACTAATTTGTGAATATTTTAAATCGATACAAATAACAAAAAGTTGGTCAATATTTATAGCATATATTATCAACAAATGAATGATTAGTTTTGTAGTCATTTATGGTTGCTTTCCTTAATGAGAGGTAGACCAAGTATTCAAAATTGTTTATGATTTTAGAATTCTAATTCTTTTAATTTGAAGGATTTTAAATTAATAAATTTTATACATTTTAAAGAAATTTCTTAAGATAAATACTTAATTTAAATTAAAATTATTAAGTTCATTTGAATCCATCAACTTTAGTCTCCGACTCCGACCTTACCGTTTTATTTCATAGTAGCCCATTAAAGCACCCCTATTCCCTACTAGATATGTAGGGCTACACATAGTATGGACACACTCTCTATATATTCTACAACATTCTCGTGTAATTATCCTAGAGTACTTTAAAATATAGTTACCCAATTATAGAAAATATTAGTAGTTTAGTTGATTGATCGATTATCTAAAATTTGACTTTATTATTTTGAGTCTGATTCTCCATGTGGTAATCCTCTCCCCCACCCCCAATTTTTTTTATCCAATTACCAATTTCTATGATCTCTTGGCATTTGAATTTAAACCTTTAATTATTCTCACATCATATTTTCAACTATCAAACTCTTCATTTCTCTATTAATCTAGACCAAGGATAAAACATTTGTGTTGTGATCTATACAATAGACCTTTTAATTCCTAGAATGCTTTAGATACAAAGAAATTAGTGTCACCACAAAGTAATGAACCAATAATTATGCATTTCGAATTACTGATTAATATCTTCCTTCACAAGTCTAAAACTACTTTTCTCACAATGGAAGGATTGAGGTTATTCTGGCGTTGACTTTCTTAATTAACGTGTGATTTATAATAGGTTAAAAGGTGGAGGAACTCACAGTTATTAATTAATTAATATATAGTGAAAAAATGTGGAGTAATAAGGTGTTATGTTCACATTCACATTCAAAAAAGGAACGAGGTTGATCATAGAAGAACTACTGCCTCTTATCTTTATTACTAGGTAATGTTGCCCGTGCTATGCACGGGCACGGGCCCAATAATATAAATGGTATGTTTTGGGCTAATAACGGAGATTTTGAAGCGATTGTTTGCGTGGATAAAGGAATAAGTTTTTTTATCACAAACTTGTACTTTATTTGACGCTATTGAAGGCACAATAAGACTATCCACATACAACATTTTTGAAATATTTTATGTTGTCAATTATCATGATTTATAATATTTTTACACATTTTTTAAATATAAAAAACCCAAAAAAAAATAAGACAAATAAATTAAAATGGACCCAATATATGTTATTTTTGTTGTCTCAATTTATGTCACACAA